>QLSS01000154.1:179492-189856 GCA_024372645.1 Trichomalopsis sarcophagae | reverse complement strand
CCGAGTTTCTTGTATTGCTACTAAATCTAATTCGCGCTCGCCAGCTTCTTTTAAGATTTCCTGGTACGCGCCTGCTCTGTATAAACTGCGCACATTCTACGTTCCCACCTTTAAGTCCCTATTGGTTTTGGTTCGGTTTTGTGTTTTTTGAGCCATGATAGTAAGTTAAACCCGCGCGTTTTGGATCCTGTTCCGATCGCAGGTGAGTCAACCGTTCTAGAGGTGATAACCCCCATATCTCTCTAGAAATAAGTATGAGAGCTTTCCGACTTTGATGAGGACGGAGTCAACTCATCGTCGGACACACTACGGAATCATTCTCGTATCCTAACATCCCCCTGCAAGGCAGCGCGTCTTCGCTGGCTTCGTTACCGCGTAAGACCAGGTGGCGAATCATTCTACACATCTCCTTACGGGGCAGTTGTCATCGCTCCCGCATCCTCCACGACAGCAGGATTTTTGTAATGTGTGCTAAAAGAGATAGAGTATAGACATAGTGAGGTAGAAAGAGAAAGTGAAAATAGGAAATATTGTTGAGTGTTCGTTGTTGTGGTGGTGCTTGCGTAGTGTTTCTAGATGAATGCGTTCGCCAGTGTGGGCTTATCACACCCACGCCCGGGCCTATCGGCCGTCCGCGGCTGCTTATTCGATTTATTCGCAGCTAACCTCCTTCTGAGGGGTCGTTCCTCTATCCGCAACCTGAGGACGCGCTGTGTAGCGGTGATAGGCACCCACCCGTCCGCTCTGGACGACTACGCCCAAGACCCGCTTAGGGTACCGGCGTTGCAACAGAGATTGAATATTCAATACCTATTCTATTTATTATTTAATAATAATATAAGACAAATCAGCGCTGGAATCTTTCATAAATTGAATGTTGTTAATCTACGCTATAAATATACAGTAAAAGAACTTACAGAAAAATTAGAACAACATCAATTAGATTCCAATTTAGAAAGTATTTTTTCTCGTTTGCGAGGTACTGAAGCATATCGGAAACAGGTTAGAAATGATTTAGAATGCATGATGAATGAGTATGGACCAATTACGTTTTTTATTACTTTAAGCCCTGGTGAGTGGATGTGGTCTGCATTAGCTGAATACATACGCAAAGCTAATGGTTGGGATAACAATAAAAGATCAATTAGTGAACTTATAGCTGCTGATCCTGTCAGCTTCAAGGTATATTCGTAACAGATTCGAAGCTATGTTATCTTATATACTTTCTTCAGCTCATCCAATAGGAAAAGTAGCTCATTATTATTATGCTTGTGAATACCAGGGCAGAGGATTACCACATTATCATTGTTTATTTTGGATTCACGATGCCCCTGTTTACAGTAAAGCACCTAATAAAGAAATCCAAAAATTTATTTTAGAAAACATTACATGTCGAATCCCTAATAAACATGTTTCACCGGAACTTCATAGACGTGTTATGGCTTATCAACGTCATACACATAATAACTATTGTATGCGTAAGAAGAAAACCAAACAAAAGAAAATTAAGAAATAAGATTCTATGATTTTTCAAGAAGAACAATGTATTAATGATTATATGCCTGCTTTGTTGGTACTTTGGAAAGGTAATAATGACGCGCAATTTATATGCGAGTCTTATCTATTAACAAAGTATGTATTCTCTTATGGAACTAAAGGAGAAAAAAGTACTGCAGATTTTTCCGATATTCAATCCAATAAATCTTTGTGCAGTCGGCTTTGGTCTTTCTCTGTGCGAGCCCTAAATCACAGGGAGTGCGGAGCAATCGAGGCAGCTGATACATTATTAGGGCATCCTCTTCATACTACATATACTGATACTGTAATTAGATGGTTAGACGTTAGAATGATACGAAATAGAAAACTTAAACCATTTAAAGAAATAAAAAAGCATTCACCGGATTAACAGATATATTTTATGATTCATTAATTGACAGCCATTATCCAAACCGACCCTAGGAATTACATTCATTATGTTTGTACGACTTTGCAAAGTGGTTTGATACAATAAAAAAGAAATCAGTATATAAGGCAGAATATTACGAGATGCCAGGAGGTCTCTTTTGTAAAAAATTCAAAAAGTCACATATTATGATTAATTATTAAGAGGAAAATTCCTCGAGTCACAGTCAAGTGCTCCATATTTGCGCCGTGACTTTTTGAATTATTGATCTGAAGAGGTTGGAAACCAAACCAACGAAACGTCGTCAACTAATTGTTGGAGTTTTTATTTTTTATTTAGTATTTTATATGGGTTGACTCTCTCACCTTTGTTCCTGCTTTATTTATTTGTCAATATGGAGAGCCAAAACATAATTATTAAGACTGTCTATATGGCTATTAAATGTTATAACAAAATGAATACAACCAAAGATAGTGATACTTAGAAGTTTAAATAAAATTGTAAAATTATTGATATTAATTTTATTTTTATGAGTTATCTTAAATAATTCTGTTACAATGCCGCTACCCGAAGCGGGTCCTGGGCGTTGTCATCCAGATCGGACGGGTGGGTGCCTATCACCACTACACAGCGCGTCCTCAGGTTGCGGATAGAGGAACAGCCCCTGAGGAAGAGGTTAGCTGCTAATAAATTGAATAAGCAGCCGCGGACAGCCGATACGAACAGGCGTGGGTGTGATGAGCCCATACTGTCGAACGCATTCATCTAGAAACACTACGCAAGCAACACAACAAAAAACACTTTACATTATCTCTTATCTCTGCAAAGGGGAGGGAGATCTCAGAGTTGGGCATTTTACTTTGGAAAAGGTTAGCGAATTCAGGTAACTGGGTACGACCATAAATGATAGAAACGAGATTAATGTCGAAATAAATAAGAGATTCCATTCGGGTAATGCTTGCTTCTACCCCATGAGTTATTTGCTTAAGTCGAGGCTGCTGTCTAAAAACGTTAAAATAAGAATATACAGAACAATAATACTGCCGGTGGTTCTGTACGGGTGCGAAACGTGGGCTCTCACTAAGCAGGCGGACAACCGTTTTAGGGTATTTGAAAATAACATCTTGAGATTCCTACGGTTACCTATACATTGCCCCGTACTATTTGGCCCTTATGTTAATTTAGACACGTGTTTTCAATGATAAGCAGATTAGAATTTAACAATTTATAACATAAAAAATTTTTTTTTCGGATATCGCGCGATTAGTCACGCGACTACTCGTGCAAAAAAAATTTTCATTATTACGCGTTATTAGTCATCGCACAAATAATCGCGTAATAAATCGCGCGATATTTTTCAGTATAAGGGATGCTCGCTACGCGTGCTCTGCTTAATATTAAATATTTGTATAGGTTAGAAACAAACTTATCACGCGTATCCCGCCATCTACCTCGTAATCTTATCGGCCAATGGACGACCAATCAGAGAACGAATAGAATGGTGATTTCTCTCTTTCTTAGAGTAGGATTTTTATTTAAATATCATCTCAATTGACAAACCAGTATATCAAGTTGAGACACGAAATGTAATTAAATATTTTCACGAAGTTAAAGATTGGTAACTATAATTTTCTGTTCCAATCTCTAATATGCTTTAACGATATCTTTAACTTCTAATTTTTTAATTGAATTTGAATAAAATTACCTTTTAATTATGATTTCTCATAACATGATGAGATATCAAAGAAAAAAGTGAAAAATTATAGGATTATGAAGCAAGTTAAAAGTATAATCAAATCGTTGTGCTCTCCATAGTACAGTTTATATATGCATATGTATACTAATGTTTTCCATAGACGCGCTACCAAGCTGCTTGATAAATCTTTTATTTTAAGAATGAGTAAAAAAGGATTATTTTATGAATTATATTATACAATTTTTTTTTATTCACAGTCAAATGAAAGTTATTTTGATATGCATACGATAAAACATCAGACACTCAATACGATTATACTGAGTTCGAAAATTATTGCGTAGCCAAAAAAAAATGAAAACTTCAAATAAAAGAAAAAAGAATTAAATTTAAAAAAAACCGCTGCCAATTTTTTGACAGGTAGCTTCCTCCAACAAAAGTTATAGTTCCAATAGATAAATTATTGTTCGATTATACAGTATATTAATGCTCTTTTGACACTCTGTGTGCGAAATTCGATTTCTCATAGCTGCTTAGCGTGTGCAAAATACCTGATTTTCACACTTGTGCGCGAAATACAGATTTCGCATAGTCCGTGCGCAAAATTCTGAATTTCATGCACAGCGTGTGCAAAACTTTGAATTTTACATTTCACAGTATTTACAAAGGATAATATTGTGAGATTCTTAAGTGATGCACCTGACGAGATTTATTTAGCAACAAAGGTGAGTGCAATTTATATAATATATATTTCAAGTCTATATCGTTGCTCCCTACGAAGACTAGCACAGTTCATAAATGCTGCCAAGAGTAGCAGAACTCGCGACTTTATATTACTTAAAATGTGAGTACTTTACTGTTTTATTGGGTTATTTGGTTGGTTCAGTTCCCTAGTGGAAAAAAATGTAATAAATTGTAATAAATAGTAATAAAACGTTAAAGATGTAAGTAAATGTAAGAAGCTGTACCTTTTTATTGTGTTTCAGACCTTTTTTCACATACGTTTTTGTACACTTTCTTACATTATCAGATTTGTTAACTTTTTTTTACATTTAATTACATTTTATTGCGTATGTTATTTTACCGCCTAATATAGTCAATATTTTTTTTAATTATTAATTTTATAATGAAATGTAACAATGCATAAGAAATTGTAAGACAAAGTAAAAGGATGCAAGTAGAAGAAAGAAAATTAAACAGTCGCCATTTTTTTATATATTTTTTATGTATTGTTATATTTGACATTTCAAAGAAGAATCCCCCACGAAATCTTGGATCAATGGATTTGTAATAAATTGTAATAAAATGTAGCAAACTGTAATAAAACGTAAGAAAGGTCCAAAATCCAACAAAAACGTACAAAACGGTACGATTTGTTACATTAACTTATATTTTATTACACTTTATTACATTTTTTAATTCCGCTAGGGTTCGTCAAAACCTTGGACAAAGACAGACAAATCTCAAAGTTTTAGAAGGTTTCGAAAATTTCTAAGAAAAGTGAATAATTTAGAAAAATGTTTGTAAAAAATTATTGAATTTGGGAAAACAATTTTAAATTTGGTAAAAAGTTGTGAATTGGGAATATTTAAAAATGATCATTTGGGACAGTTTCGCAAAAATCGGGAAATTTTTATAGAAATTGGTTGTTTAAAGTTTAAGTTGTGCTACTCTTCGCAGGAAATTTTGTGTTGTGCTAGTCTAGCGTGCGTCAAATGTGTTGTTCTACTTATGTTACCGACGTAGGTTAGCTGAAATACAAACTTCTAAAGGTTTTGGGCTACGGTTTTGGAAACCGGCATCGTAGGCTGCGTGCACGACGATTAAATGGGATCGATCGGGGCCGCTTTCCTCACCCCCAGCCGGTTACGGCTGATTAATTGGTGAGGCCCGGAACAGATGAAAACTTGGGAGCGTTTCTCTGTGACCAGTTTGCCCTAGGGAGATGCGTCGTTTGGAAGGGTAGCCTGATTTATGAAAGTGGCTTGCTTGTATTTCGGGGACAGTTTACGTACGAAAGAGGCATTTTAGATTTCGTGGGGTTATATTTGGTTGACAGTGTTCACGGATAGTAGTAATATAATTTGTAATTGATGTTCTCGGCGCAGGTTTTCTCCTCGTAAGACAATACGTTGAGTTTTTCCTACGTCACAGATTTCGATCTGTACAAATGTGGGAACGGCAACCGCGCGATTTATGTATATTTTTCGGCTGCAGAAAGTGTGCAGGACAAAGGTCGAGTTGTACCGCGCACGTGAGACACGCGTCGTTTCGGGTTCGAGTTTTATGGCTTTTCTTCGTAAGAAAAGTACTCGGGTTTTTGGCGGATCGGATTAGCGCGGGCGGCGGGGACAGCTTCGACAACAAGTACTTTGAGCGGTTTTGTTTCATAGTTTTTGTGTGGGGAGTATGGAGAAGGGAAATTTGGGATTTCCCAGCGACTGTAAAACGATCGGCGACTAGCGGTGGGGTCGAGCGTCGATCGTCTGCGAGGGCGGCTGCGGCGGGTTTAGTCGACAGCTGAACATCGAGCAGTGCGCTTCGTAATTTTTATTTGAATATAGTTTTTATTTTTCTGAGTTTATTTGTGTTTTAAGTATTCATCCTTTCTTCGCAAATTACGCGAGAACACTCTAGTGAGTATTAACAACTTATGACGGGAAATTTGAACAGTGCTACTCTTTGTAGGATGTACGATATCTTCTATAGAGTAGTAGTTTTGATCAATTGTCTAAAATCTTATTGCGGTGAAAGCCAGATTTTGGAATTTCATGTTTTGAAGGTTGATTTAAATAATGCAGGGACTTATGCAACTAGTAGGGGTTTATTAATTGCATTTAGAGATGAAATAAACTTTCATTCCAAATTTCGAGTTTGTATCTTTTTTTATGTTGTTGTTTGAACAGTGTTTATGACCAATTGTGTAAAATCTCATTTCAGCGAGAGCCAGATTTTGGAATTTCATGTTTCTAAGGTTGATTCGAATAATACAGTGATTTAAACAACTAATAGGGTTTTATTATTGTATTTTTAGATAAAATAAACTTTCATACAAAATTTCAAATTGGTATATTATATAGAACAGTTTGTACGACCAATTTTGTTATATCTCATTTGAACGAAAGCCAAATTTTAAAATCAAGTGGCGCGGTAGCGCCACGAAGGCGAGTTTAAGAAGCAGGCGAAGCCGCGGCGCCCGTGACACTATTTACTTCTATATTTGTGTTCTGATTTTTCATTATACAAAAAAAAAATACTTATCGTTACTGCTGGTCTGGTTTTTTGGCTCATTAGAATGTTTTCTGAGCTAAACTATGATTTCCAACAAAAATATTAGTGAAAAGGCTGTTTATTTTTATAATATGTGAGTGTATAATCCACAAATGCTAAAATCACGTTTTTCTTCTTCAGCCCGAAATGTGAAAGGACCGTTAAGTTAGCCGCAAGAAGTGTTAGGACCGTGAAGTTGGCCGCAAAGCTACTTACAGATGGGAATTGCTCGGCAGTGTCATCTACCCAGTGTCGGCACCTGTCGCTAGCGTCGTTAAACTAATGCAGCGAATAAGTCCCCACAAGGAGGGAAACTAGTGCTATTTTGCAATAAACAAAGAAAAATTGTATTACAATTTTTAGATATTTTCGAATTAAAATTATTCCTGCACATTATCTTTTGAAATGCATATTTTTTTTAGCAAAATATCATTAAACTTTAACACTTTATGGAAAAAAAGCTCACAGTTTGAGCACTAAAGCACTTTTTATAAAAAGTTTAGTGATTTGTCATTCGAAAAATATGCAGTCTAGAAAAAAACCACTGCCAATTCTTTGGCACGTAGCCCCCTCCAACAAAATTTATAGTTCCAGTATGAAATATCGTTCAAATACACAGTATATCGATGATTTTTGAAATACTTTCAATCTTAATTATTTTACTGAAGGAGCACCTGTCACAATATCAAATCATATAATTTTCATTAAAAAATCAAACTTTAATATTTTAAATACCATAGGGTTCTCATAACCCCATGAAATCATGAATTTTCTTAAAACATTCTAAATTTTACTTTGCTAGTTGTAAGGTTTAACAGAAATATTTTAAATGTAATTTTTCGCATGGAGTTTTTGTCGGCTTATATTAACCTATATCGGACTATAAAGAGTTATATCGCATTTTATCAAGTCCTAATGCAAAAACCGCTGCCCATTTTTTGGCACGTAACTTCCTCCAACTAAATTTATAGTTCCAATAGATTATATATTTTTCAAATATACAGCATATAAGTGCTGATTTAAAATATTTTCGATAGTAATTATTTTACTACAGTAGCAATTTTATCAGCAAAAGACTATGGTGATTAGAAAGATTCAGATGTAGAACGTCACGGAGCAGAGCAGGTGGTATATATCTATATATACGTCTCGTTTGTTGCGTCTGCCGTTCGCGTTATGCTCCAGCTGATGCCATGCGTACGTATATTTTTATCGTTTTAAAATGAGCCCAGAAGAACGTAAATTTTTCTGGAAAAGTCTTTGAACGCTTACAAAATAATTTAAATTAATTAAGGGGATTAAGAGGATGTCAGAGTTAAAAACACTGTTTTTCTGTTCCCTATAACTTTGAGAATGAAGTTTTTAATAATAAATCAAGACCAGAGCGCTATAGCGTTGAGTTTAGTGAATTATTCTATCGAAAGAAAATACCAATCGGACTTTTAATTTGTGAACGTCATACAAACACTATAAGTACAATATAGGTTCTAATATATATAAAAAGAAAATTTAGTTGTTCACCAATAAACAAAATGAAACGTGCATGGCAAATGACGTAGTAATTATCTTAAGAGTTGTTCTTTGCTTCATTACGTTTAAATATAATAAACTTGACTTTGTTTGATTGATCTCAGTTCTTTTCTATCTGTAATTTTGTTGCGGAATATATCAAACTCGCCTAACCTTTTACTTTTTTAAGAGTTAATTTTTTTTAGAGATTTCAATCCTTTTTTTTAATTTTTTTGAGTATTTCAAATTCAACGTCGTAAAAATAAAATATAAGCATTTTTAGCATCATTCGACCACAGCTTTTTGTAACGTTTTTATTACTAAGATGAAATCACTGATTGTTCTAATATATATCACCCTCAAATTTTGTCTATACCTAGTCACCAAAAACCACGGTGCGAACTACCCAGGCCTCGCCATCGGCCACCCTGTACACCTAGACGCCGCCCTTAAATGATTTTTACACCTAGGCGCCAAAAACCACGGAGCGCACCACCTAGACCTCGTCATCAGCCACCTTGTACATCTAGACACTGCCCTTGAATAATTTTTACACCTTGACACTAAAAATCACGGGGCTAACTGCCTAGACGTCGTTATCGGCCATCCTGTACCTCTAGACACTTTCCTCGAATGATTTTTACATTTAGGCTCAAAAAACACGGAGTGCGCCACTTAGATCTTGTCATCGGCTACCCTATAGCTCCGGAACGCAGAGTATGCACTGGCTACTTCTTAATTCAAAATATCGTAATATATTATTATATTTTCTTGAGAAAGCAATTCTCATCTGTATATAGCTTTGCGGCTAACTTCACGGTCCTAACAGTTTTTGCGGCTAACTTAACGGTCATTTCGGGCTGAAGAAGAAAAACGTAATTTTAGCATTTATGGATTATACACTCACATATTATGAAAATAAATAGCCTTTTTACTAATATTTTCTTTTGAAATCATAGTTTAACTCAGAAAACATACGAATAAGCCAAAAAATCTTACAAACAGTAACAATAAGTATTTTTTCTGTATCATGAAAAATCCAAACACCAATATAGAAGTGAATAGTGTCACCGGCCCCGCGGCTTCATCTGCCTCTCAAACTCGCCTTCGTGGAGCTACCGCGCCACTTGATATATTAATTTAAGAAATAATTATATTTCTTAGATTTCAAAATGAGTTTCATAAGTTTTCCCATAAGACCCAATGTTAAACGCTTGAGTTTACAACTTTTTTCTTACACTAGAGACATACAATTTTGACTGAATTTTTTGTATACTTACAGCAACCTATGTATTAAGTTTTAGCAAAATTGGGACGATAATTCTCATCCCTGTATTAACTACTTTAAAATAAATGAAGGATGAAACTTCGAGGTGTGGGGCGCCCTGCAATCGTGACGACTAGCTGTTAGACGGGCGCTGTTCCCGTCCACCACCCGTCACAATATCAAATCATAATTTTCATTAAAAAACAGCAGCCATGTCCATGGCAACTAATGGCGAGTTATAAGGTTTAACAAAAATAGTAATTTTCAATTGTACAAGGTATACAGGGACTTTGAGAGACAAAGAATTTAAATCTTAAAATCTTTTAAACTAATCGGTTTCATAAGCTGCAAAATAACTTAGCCGAGGTAAGCGAAAGATCTATATTTTCCCAAATTCTAACTCAATTAAAGTTTTTTAACTCTCGTATAGTCGTACGGCATATTAAACCCATTTTCTTGAGTTTCGATTTTTAGCATTAAAACTAGTGGCTAAAATTGCTGAAAAATTTACAGCATATATATTATCTTTTTTATCGGCATACATTTTTTAAAATGTTTGACAATTAAGTTTTGGACATATTAAATTTTTTCGAAAAATAAAAATAGTACATTGTGCAATAAGGGGAGAAAATAAGCTATGTCAAGCGTGGGTGAGGTGATCAGACGAGTCGGCGACGCACGGTGCGAAAAAATTGTTTTCCTTGTATTAAAACCTAATATCT
>QLSS01000154.1:153481-169492 GCA_024372645.1 Trichomalopsis sarcophagae | reverse complement strand
ATATATGGTTTCTCTGTGAGATCGAGCGGCCAAAATATTTTTTTTCTGCAACCCACGGTAAATATGTTCTAAAATTTTGGTGTTCAAGGGTTTTCGGGTTCAATGGTTTTGGGGTTCAACAGGGGTTGTGGGGTACAAGGGTTTTGTGTCAAAAGGTTATGGGGTTATTGGGTTTATGGGTCTTCTGGTTTTTCGGTTTAATCTTCTTCGTATTAAGTGTTTTATGATGATTATAATGGAAATACTTGTTGCGTATAATGTGTAATAAGCGTTGAATAGGGTTGGGGTGCATGGTGTTTGGATTTGGCTTAGGTAACCGTAATTTCCGCACCTGTATCGTATATTGTATGGTATCCTTATCATTTTAAAAAAAGGATGATTGCGATCGAGTGAAAATTGCGTTGTCAGGCGATTTTTGTCCAAAAATGTTTTTTTTCTGCCCACTGTGCCACGTACCCCAGGCGCCTCGATTTTTACGAAAGACTTTTTTTACTGAATAGCATATCAGCGGCATGCGAGTGAAAGCTCCCGTGATTCAAACCAAAACAAAGATACTTAAACGCACCCACCACACGTGCCCAAAATTTGGCATACAATTAGCATTTTTTGATTTTTTCCTCGCTTTTGCTCGCCTTCCTACGATGTGTCGCGGTGTGTTTTATTAATTTTCTATGCGTGAGGTAGGTGCGTTTATGTATTTTTGTTTTCGATTTGTTGCTTGCTTTTAACTGCATCCTTCGATTTGCCGAGGTATTTTATTCTTATTATTCATGTCGCTACGCGTGTTTGTTTTCGATTTATTGCTCCCCTTCCTCTGATGTGCCGACGTATTTTATTATATACTTGCTATACGCGTAGGGTAGTTGAGTTGAGCATTTTCGTTTTTGATTTGTTGCTTGATTATGCTCGCTTATCCGATTTGCTGAGGTATTTTTTATTAATTTTTCCGTACTTTTTATTATACTCGTGGTGTTTGTATCACGTTTTAATAAATAAAAAAAAAATTTATTTGTTCAGCAGAAAACAAAATGAAACGGGTATGGCAAGTTACGTAGTAAGTATCTTGAGAGTTGTTTCTAATGGATCAACATATAACTTAACTTTAAGTTAAGTAAGCCTTTGATTGAACAAGACATTTTTTTTTTTTTTTGCTTTATTATGATTAAATATAATAAACTCAACTTTGTTCGATTGATCTCAGTTCTTTTTTATCTGTAATTTCGTTGCGGAATATATCAAACTCGCCTGACATTGTACTTTTTTAAAAATCATTTTTTTAGAGATTTCAGTACTTTTAAGTAAATTTTTTTGCGTATTTTATATTCGTCCTAAAAATAAATTATAAGCATCTTTAGCGCCATTTAGCCATGGTATTTTTGTAACATCTTTTCTATTAACATGAAAACACTGATTGTTTTGTAGCAAAATATTAGTATAGTGACTATGATTGATAATGTATTTTGAAAAAATTTAGGTAGGTGTAAATTTTTGCTGTCAACTAGTATTATTACACTGAGATACAAAAAACTACGAAGCGCATCACCCAGACTTCGTTATTGGCCACCCTGTACCCCCAGAATCCACCCTTGAATGATTTTTACATCTACACAATAAAAACTACGGAGCGCACTACCCAGACGTCGTCATCGCGGCTACCCTGGCTACCGCTACCTCGCCACTTGATATTAAATAAAAAAAAGGGTGGTACTAGCACAGGGTAGTACGAGCGCAGGGTGGTACGAGCGCATGGGGGTACGAGCGCATAGGGGCACAAGCACATGGGGGCACGAGCACAGGTGGGTACAGGCACAGGCGGGCACGAGCGCAGGCGGATACGGGAGCAGAACCTCAGCTCCATCTATCGACGGCGAGAGTTCCCACTAAAGGAGCGCTATCTGTAGTCGAGCGCTATATTGTTAAAGTACAATCGATTAAAAAAAATTCATTGCTATGCGGGGATTTGAACCGGGAATCTTGCGGTCGCCAGCCGGGAGTCTTACCGACTTACCCGTTACGGCAATACATAGTAGCATATATCACGCCGCGATATATCTCGCCACTGCGCGCGTAGCGTCATCAGTGCAGAGGAATGCACCGAGCGGATGCTTTGTGCGAACACGTCAAAAATATTGGACTAGCCAATCGGTGACAGCCCCAACCATCGCTCTCACCCGTGAGGTTCAGCCATCTAACATAACCTCTCCATGCGTACATGTTAAATAAGTTTAATCATACATAAAATGTAATCTTTCATCATCGATACATCATCAGTCCAATTCGTCCATACCCAATTCTGGTATCATTGATTTCTGTCCAAGTACCTAAGTCTTTAGTGCGCATGCGCGTTCTGCTGCACACACAAGTGTCTCGCACAAACTATGGTTGTAGCATGTCTTCTTTCGCATCTTTTTCAAAGTCGGACATCCCATTTCACCAAGGTAGAAGACACGAGGTACTATCTTCTCCAACCATCTCTTTTTCTCTGGACCTTTGACAAGAATTTTGCGAGCTCCTCGTAGAAGATTGCGAAGGGTATGCTCTAGATCCTTGTAAGGAATCTCATCATCATTCCAGGATATTCCTAGATAGTTGTGCTCCAACCATGGATTCTCGTATTTTCTCCATCTAGGTAGGATGCACCAGGAGTACGGCGGTTGAAATAGCAATACCGATAGAGAAACATCTTCTTCGACAGCGATAATAGCCACCTCCTTGAAGATGTACTCGTTGCAGGTGTTCTTGAAGCCTTAGATGTCTACTACGTACTCCATGACGAAATGATTTCTAAAACATAGCGCGTCCCCCTATATACCACTCGCGAGAGCAGCGCCGAACCAATCAGAGCCACTGCTTTCACCTCCACTCACCTCCCAATTATTATTCATCGACTCGTGGAGTGAACAACAGTGAAAAGTATTATTAAAATAAAGTGATCATCGGAGCAAGGGGATAACGCTGCTGGACGACTAAAGTGTAGTAAAAAAGTGCGACATCGACTTGCTGAAGGACGTCGAATCGCTGACAGTGAAAACAGTGATTGACGAATCCAGTCAAGATGGATCAAACAAACTATTTCGTGAACACTATAAAAATGTTGCGGGGTTGTGTCAAGTACGCTCGCGACGGAGTAGCGGACGCTAGTGACTTGCAAAGATGGCTTGACTTAACCTCTGGAGCTATTGCTAAAGTGAATGAGTTCATAGAGTCACCAACCTTGGACATTCATAAGAAGAAGACCTGTCATACTTCATGTGGTCAACTTCACAGCATTCGACGATTGCTCAACGATTGTGTGCAGAAAATTGGTGGTGGTCTTGAAGAGGTTAGACCGAATGTAACATGGGACAATACCAAGTCAGCTTTCAAGAATAACCTCAAAACCAGTGTTATTACGAATGTAAAACATCTAGACATAACCTCATTCATGGAAGACGCGTGCGCTCTATTTGTGTTGAAAATCGAAGAGGCTTTACTAGTGCATAAGTCCTTGAAAGTTGACATTGTTCTCGCTGCAGAGTACTCGATCGTCAAAGACAATGAAGAAAATCAAGACAACGAATGGTTTAAATGGGCTATTCTCCCAGCTTTACATCCTGCTACAAAAAATGCGCAGCGAGTTTCAAAGTATCAAGCTTACGCGAATGAGTTGAACTTCAAAGACATTGAATTCTCAGTGTCTGTGAAACAAATACCCAAGTTCGAGAAGCAGAATGACATCTCTGTAAATCTCTTTATACTCAAGAAGAAGGGTAGTGTATTCGATGTGTCACCATGTCATTTGTCAACTTCAAAGACAGAAAAACATGTGAATCTGCTGTTTCTACAAGACACTTATATAGATGAGAGTGAAGAGGAATAACAAGGAAATTTGAGAGTTCCACGTTTCCATTATGTATGGATCAAAGATCTATCTCTTCTTGTCTATTCACAATTATCGAAGAAAGGAAATCGAATGACAATGTACAACTGAATATGTGCAAAGTAGTGTTACCTCAAGAGAAAGACAGCGTGTTGGAATTCAAAAACTATCAAAAAGAGCGAGTTCCAATAGTTGTTTACGCAGACTTTGAATGTGTCCTCAAGCCTGTTGACGATAATCGTGCTTACCAAGAGCATGAACCCTTCAGCATTGGCTGCTACATTCAATACAATCATGACGAATTCAAGTGCAAGTACATCAGCTACAGAAGAGAAACAGAACAGGACGAAGATCCTGCGAAATGGTTCGTGTCACAATCCTACATGCTAGATGAAGAACTTTCCAACATGCTTGAGAACCCCTTACCAAAGAAGGATGTAAACCAGAAATTGTTTGATTCCGCGCTACGACTTGTCACATCTGTGGATGACCGTTCAACGCGACGGATGTCAAAGTCCGAGATCATTTGCCACCTTACGGGACAGTAAGTTGTTATTATTCTTATTATTCTCATTCATTATCTAATCACTATTCTTTTTCTAGATATCGCGGAGCGGCTCACAACAGTTGTAACCTTAACTACAATGACTCGAGAAGCATCCTAGTTGTATTCCACAACTTGAGTGGATATGACTCCCATCTATTCATAAAGGAACTTGCCAACATTTTCAAGGGTCGAGTCTCTATCATACCACAAAATAAAGAGAAGTACAGCTCATTTACGAAGCACATTGACGGAAGCTATATCAACTTCAAGTTCATCGACTCCTTTTGTTTCATACCATCTTCGCTTGATAAACTAACTTCTTACTTGGACAAGTTGGAAATAGCCGACAAAGAGTTCAAGAAGGAGTTCACTGATGTTCAAATTCAGTTGCTCAGAAGAAAGGGTGTGTTCCCGTACTATCACATCAAATCATTTGAGAAGCTGAACGAGACCTCGCTTCCAGACAAGGAGAGTTTCTACAGTAGCCTCTATGATAGTGGAATATCAGACAAGGTCTACAAGCATGCTCAAACGGTCTGGAATGCTTTCAACATCAAAACTCTTGGCCAGTGCTCGGATCTCTATCTGAAGACTGACGTACTTCTCCTGGCCAACGTATTCGAAGACTTCAGGACCAAATGTCTCCATACCTATGAGCTAGATCCTGCTCATTACTATACCACCCCCGGATTTACATGGGATGCCATGTTGGAGTACACTGCCATCAAACTTCAGCTATTGACCGATATTGATATGCTGCTCTTCGTCGAGCGAGGCATCTGGGGTGGTATTAGTCAATGCTGCAACAGGTATGTCAAGGCCAACAATCGGTATATGGAGTCTGGATACGACGAGGATGAAGAGTCAAAGTACCCGATGTACTATGATGTCAACAATCTATACGGATGGTAAGTTCATATTGAAATACTGATAATAATGATGATATACTAATAAATTCCTACATTTCTAGGGCAATGACACAATTTCTGCCTTGTGATGGCTTCAAGTGGGTGGAAGACCTGAATTGTGACTTCTTCAATGTTCCCGACGATGCTCCAGTGGGATACATCCTAGAGGTAGACTTTGAGTATCCGGAAAGTCTCCATGATACTCACAAGGACCTTCCACTCTGTCCAGAGCATGCAACACCACCAGGATCAAACCAAAAGAAGCTGCTAACCACTCTGAACAACAAGAAGCGAACATCAGCCATGTTGATACTTTAACAGTCAAAAATAGACTAATGAATGTCGACTAAGTGTGTCTTATATTTATAGCAAAAGTGTCAAAACCCTTTCGATATCTATCATTGTTGATAGCAGTATCTTTGTCAATCAGTAAGAATCCATGTTCGCAGGATCTTCGTCCTGTTCTGTTTCTCTTCTGTAGCTGATGTACTTGCACTTGGATTCGTCATGAGTGTATTGAATGTAGCAGCCAATGCTGAAGGGTTCATGCTCTTGGTAAGCACGATTATCGTCAACAGGCTTGAGGACACATTCAAAGTCTGCGTAAACAACTATTGGAACTCGCTCTTTTTGAAAGTTTTTGAATTCCAACACGCTGTCTTTCTCTTGAGGTAACACTACTTTGCACATATTCAGTTGTGAACAGTCAAGTACGAAGCGTTCAAATTAGCCTCATCATAAAAATAATAAAGGCAGCGATCACAAAGGTGCTTTCGATTTCCTTTCTTCGATAATTGTGAATAGACAAGAAGAGATAGATCTTTGATCCATACATAATGGAAACGTGGAACTCTCAAATTTCCTTGTTATTCCTCTTCACTCTCATCTATATAAGTGTCTTGTAGAAGCAGCAGATTCACATGTTTTTCTGTCTTTGAAGTTGACAAATGACATGGTGACACATCGAATACACTACCCTTCTTCTTGAGTATAAAGAGATTTACAGAGATGTCATTCTGCTTCTCGAACTTGGGTATTTGTTTCACAGACACTGAGAATTCAATGTCTTTGAAGTTCAACTCATTCGCGTAAGCTTGATACTTTGAAACTCGCTGCGCATTTTTTGTAGCAGGATGTAAAGCTGAGGGAATAGCCCATTTAAACCATTCGTTGTCTTGATTTTGTACGTTGACACAAGCTTGTTTTCTTTGTATAGACTTTGGCAACTCAATGTATGAAGCAGCTTTCATGGGGTTGAATTTTTTCATATTCACCGTTAAGTTGAGAATACTCCTTAAAGTCCAACCAGAGTCCCGTTCCTGGATCTCTTCCATGTCACGTTCAATCGGCTGCTTAACATTAGCTGCGAACCACTCTTTTAAGTCACTAGTCGCGTAGATCGAAACACACTTTGTATTGAAGTATTTTACTTCCACAGTTTCTTCATTGTCTTTGACGATCGAGTACTCTGCAGCGAGAACAATGTCAACTTTCAAGGACTTATACACTAGTAAAGCCTCTTCGATTTTCAACACAAATAGAGAGCACGTGTCTTCCATGAATGAGGTTATGTCTAGATGTTTTACATTCGTAATAACACTGGTTTTGAGGTTATTCTTGAAAGCTGACTTGGTATTGTCCCATGTTGCATTCGATCTAACCTCTTCAAGACCACCACCAATTTTCTGCACACAATCGTTGAGCAATCGTCGAATGCTGTGAAGTTGACCACATGAAGTATGACAGGTCTTCTTCTTATGAATGTCCAAGGTTGGTGACGAGTCGCGAGCGTACTTGACACAACCCCACAACATTTTTACAGTGTTCACGAAATAGTTTGTTTGATCCATCTTGACTGGATTCGTCAATAAGTGTTTTCACTAAGTCTATCACTTTCACAACACTTGTCACTTTCAGCGATTTGGGATCCTTCAGCAATTCAATGTAGCACTTTCAGCGATTTGACATCCTTCAGCATGTCGATGTCGCACTTTTTTACTACACTTTTGTCGTCCAGCAACGTCGTCCCCTAGCTCCGATGATCACTTTATTTTAATAATACTTTTCACTTTATTTTAATAATACTTTTCACTGTTGTTCACTCCACGAGTCGATGAATAATAATTTTTCAAAGCATCAACGCTTCCTTAAGTAGGAGTTCCCACCACAACGTATTAGGAAAACTCATTGGTTCGTGGAGGGGGAAGCTGTGGCTCTGATTGGTTGGGAGGCGAGTGGAGGGGAAGCGGTAGCTCTGATTGGTTGGGAGGTGAGTGGAGGGGGAGCGGTGTCCACATCCTTGTCAAAGGTCCTGAGAAAAAGAGATGGTTGGAGAAGATAGTACCTCGCGTCTTCTACCTTGGTGAAATGGGATGTCCGTCTTTGAAAAAGATGCGAAAGAAGAGTTATACATGCTACAACCATAGTTTGTGCGTGAAACCTGTGTGTGCAACAGAAAGCGCACGCGCACTAAAGACTTAGGTACTTGGACAGAAATCAATGATACCAGAATTGGGTATGGACGAATTGGACTGATGATTTATAGATGATGAAAGATTACATTTGATGTATGATTAAACTTATTTGAACATGTACGCATGGAGAGGTTATGTTAGATGGCTGAACCTCACGGGTGAGAGCGATGGTTGGGGCTCTCAACGATTGGCTAACCCAATAACGAAAGTTGGATTAAAAATGACGTGAAAAGGGGCATAATTTTAACTCAATAACCCAAATTGAAGGGGAGCTAATTTCTGAAACGGCGGCGGTGGTGGCGGTGAAGATTTTTTATTAATATAGAGAGATAAACTTTAGTATAGTAAAATCTGGTGATCTGAAATTTTACTATACCGTATACTAAAATTTAATATAAGTCGAGTTTGTACAGTATATTAATTTTTAATGAAAATTGTAAGAATATTTAGCGATACATATCTCTCCGTGTACGTAACTTGCCATGACCGTTTCATTTTGTTTATTGGTAAATAATTAAAATTTTCCTTTTATGTATTAACGGTCATGGCAAGTTACGTAGTAAGTATCTTGAGAGTTGTTCCTAATTGATCGGTATATAATTCAACTTTAAGTTAAGTAAGCCCTTTATTGACTAACACAATTATTGTTGCGTCATTATGATTAAATATAATAATCTTGACTTTGGTTGATTTATCTCAGTTCTTTTTTATCTGTTATTTCGTTGCGGAATATATCCAACTCGCTTTACCTTTTTGCTTCCTCCTAGAGGAAGCTTTGTAATAGTAAAATTTTGAGTTTCTTCAAAACTTCTAGAAAATACTTTTTGGTGTGTTAGAAGTTCAAATCACGTGTTTTTAGAAAATGTCCATATGGATGTGTGTGTGTGTGTGTAATGTATACCGTAATATTTTTGGAACTACTCGGTGAATATCAATAAAATTTGAAATGCATGTATATTTTTGGATTCTGAATTCGGGAAAAACATTTACTTTTATTTTTCTAACTATTTTTTATTTTATGGCCAATTTTTGAAAAACACTATTTTACGTTTCTTTCAATTATCTTTACGAACAATTCAGCTAATATGCATTTGAAAGAGAATAAAATACCTACTTTTTCCCGTTTGGTCCTCGGGATTGACCGCTTTTTTCGGCAGATAAAATGACAATGGTGATTTTTTTTAAATTCATATCTCTGAAACTAAACATCATAACCTCGCGAAAAATCATGTCAATGGGTCACGTGTCAAACTATATCCCATTAAAATTTCAAGTGATTTGGCTACTTTTTTTTCAGTAAAAAATCGAAAACTGGAAAAAATGAGTTTTTTTTGTGCCTGGATTAGAGAAGTAAAAAAGCTTTATTGCACTTGAAATTTTGAGAAAAAGTATATATTTTATGTGTCTTGGGTTTGTTCATTGCGCAGCTTTCAAATCCCTATGGTTCTTAAGATATCAAGGTTTCAATTTTTTTTTTGAAAATTTTTTGATTCCTCATAATTCTATAACAATGCAGTCAAATGCTTCAAAATTTTATTTAGTGATTAACCATAAAAAAAGCTATTTTCTGCTAAAATTTTAAACGATTTCGTCGAATGGTTCTCAAGTAAAGAGCTAAAATGTAAAAACTGATTTTTCTTAAAACTTTTTCTTCCTCTTATAGGGGTGTCGTTGCACGTCGTTAAAGTCCCTCCCTATTAATTTATGTCAAAATGATATATAAATATATATACTATATGTCATATTGGTGTGTGTTATATATATATATATATATATATATATACACATCAATATGACATATAGTACATGAGTACTGATAATCCTTGCGCAGATGCCCTGGTAGAAATCGCAACCAATTTTAATCCAAAAATAAGCTTATAAGTGTCGAATTAGCTAATCTAAGCGAAAAATATTGGGTTATAATTGGCTAACAGTGACATCGTTTTAACGCAAGAATAAGGTTATTTTTGCCCATATTGTTTTTAAAGAAGAGATGTAATCTTAAATGCAAATAATAATGCAGCAAACCAAAAATGCGCGGTAAATATTGATGAGAGTAGGTACAGTTTTGTTACCAGGGGGTTTTTGGGGTCGCTGAACACGAATATCGCTACGGCAATACTCTCAGAAGTACCTGGTGCCCAGGGTTATCAGTATCAAGATCGTCTCCTGGAGTTATCTTAAGTATAGCACCATATCCATGCTCAGTGGCCCCAGAAATCCGTGAGTAACGTATTTTACTTAATTACTATTAAATTCCCATAAAACTCCAGAAGATGACGTTGATACTGTCCACCCTGGGCACCAGGTACCTCAGGGAGCGTTGCCGTCGCTATATTCGTGTTCAGTGACTCGAAAACCCCCAATCAACGAGTCACGACAAAAAGGTCGTTAATTTTCCGTGAAACTGTTGGAGACGATGTCGATACTGCCCACCCTGGGCACCAGGAACCTAGCAAAGCGTTGCCGTCACGATATTCGTGTTCTGCGACCGCAAAAACCCCCGAGTAGCAAAACTGGACTTATTTCCATAAATATTGATGGAGTTCTTACTTATTGTCTCTTTCGCTGCACTTTATATAGGTTATGGTCGCATTCGACTCGCATATTAACACATTATAAGCTGATTGGTTGGGATTATTCGTTAAAAATTGGGTTATTTTTAACGAAAGAAATAAGGTTATTCTTACTAAGCAAGCCAACGCCTAAGCTAATTCTTCTACCAGGGTGGCTTGCAACTTATTTAGATCCACAATATTTTGTATTATTTTTAATTGAACCTTCAGTAAAATAATCGAGACTGAAAATATTTAAAAAAGCATTAACATTGTATATTTAAATAATATTTTATCTATTCGAACTATAAATTTAGTTGGAGCAAGCTACGTGCGTTGGCAGCGGTTTACTTTTTTTAAATTAATTTTTTGAGGTATATAATAAAAAAAAAGCAAAAATATTTTTCAAAAATAGAAAAATGGCTATAATATGGCCATTGAATGGTCAGAATCATAAAAAAATGTTTCCCGGACTCAGAATCAAAAAACATACATGCATGTCAAATTTTATTACGATCGGTCGCTTGCTTCCAGAATCATAACGGTATACGTACACACACAGCCATCCGCACGAACATTTTCTAAAAACGTATGATTTGAACTCTTATCACTTCCAAATAGGTTTCTATGAAGTTTTAGCGAAAGTGAAAATTTTAGTATTACAAAGCTTCCTCTAGGAGGAAGCAAAAAGTAGATTTAGAACATCGTAATACATGGACGTATCTAAAGCAAGTAGAAGCAGCTGATGTCAGGCATGCCGAGGGTTGCTTGAGTACAGGCGTCAGTCTGCTGTAGAATTTAAGTTGCAATATTATGCTGTGTGGCCGGCAAGTGAGATAAAACGTTTCAACTGTTTTCAGAATAAACCTTTGCATTTCAAGAATAGACAAATATGTTTTGAGTAATTAAGTGCTATCTTTTTATAATTATTCTAAGTTGCAAGTCAATTATTATTCTTTTTTGTTTGCTTTGTATTCATGAATTCTAAAGAATTGTGATTAGTGGCAACATTTAAGTTTAACTATTGTCGATTTAATTTTTCAGTTTAAAAACTTTAGTCCAATTTGTAAAATCCTTTTCCAGTTTCTATTATAACAATGTAATAAATTAATACCAGCTACAATTTGAATCTTCCCTCACCTAAAGAATTGAAATTAAAATAAATAATAATCTAAAAATGATTTATTAATATTCGAATATGTTTCTGTTTCTACAAAAAGTGGTCACGAGAAAATTACTAGCCCAATAAAAAAAATCATGAAGGTAAAGCTTTTTTTTACCGTTCGTAGTTGAATCTTGAATACATAAATTGCTTACTACCTATTATAAGCAGACAAGACTGATAGATTGAATAGTCCATAACCTTAACAAAGCTTTACCCAGACATCATCAGGTGTGAGTATTTAGAAAATAAGGACACCAGTAAATAAAATCATGCCATACGTGCGCACGAACCCATACTCGAGGTGCTTTCGGTGCACGGGCGATGACACAACATGTGGGTCAAACATTTTAGCAGCCGCTAATAATCTTGCGCCTCTTTCATCTCTACATGCGGCTGCGGCGGCTCCTTTTCATCGGCTGCTTAATCGCGTTACGCTCGGCTCCGTTAATAACATTTACGGCTGTTAGAAGCTCCCTAATATTGTGCCGACTGCACACCCAAGACTCCTAAATCCTCCCTCGTGAGTCGCGGACGACCTCTTTCGACTTCGTATATATACACACGGTCAGAGGAGTGAAATACACCGAGAGCTTGAAAAGTCATTTGCATGGAAATTGAAATCTTCACGTTGAGCACGTGACGTTTTTCCCCCAATGATATAATATTTATATATGATCAAATAGAGCTGCTCACGGATTGTGCGGGACAAGTAAATTTAAAAAACAAGAGGTCATAGTGATCATAAGCCCAATAATTGATTCACGCAAAAATTTACGACTATGCGAGTGTTTGAAAACCCGCGCGTGTTTGTATATTAGACCGGCTTATCTGATAGCGGGCTTCGATGTTCGCGCATACCTCGTGTAACATCTGTGCAAGTGTTTGAACGCTCGCGGCTCGCCGTGACGCGTACGGCGGATGTTTAATTCTTCTTTATCTTTGGGCATTTTTTGATTCTCGAAAACAGCTGTCCGAGTTGAAATGAAGATTCTTCTCAAGCTCGCCACACTTTTGCAACACAATGTGCCTCGTCAAACAGTCCAAAACTTCTATTGTCGACTATTTGAAAGTGCAGTTAAAACATAAAATGTATACTTTCTTTTTTAAACATCAGAGGAAAAATTTATCTTTTTTGTTGTACCAATTCTATAATTTTTAGATATTTAATAACTCAAAATTGTAGATTCATTTACATATAATGATATAATACGCATAATAATAAAAAGCTCGCTAAAAAATTAATTTTAGCGTTTGAAAAGAGTCTAAAATTTGCTTTTAGGTATATTGATTAGGGCTTAAAACATTGTTAGCTTTTTCTAGGTTACATTTTCATGGGTATGAAAATGTTCCTCGATCAAATTCAATAGTTATAAATGATTTTCTTTCTTACTTTGGCCACAAGTTAGATGAATTCTTAAAAAAAAATTGTCATAAACTATAATCATTACCTAAATTATTATATAAAAAATACCATACGAATTCAGAATTTCAATAAAAAAACAAGTTAATGTGCATGAAATTGGCTTATTCAAAACCTCAGCGAAATATTTAAGCATTTTCACGACTTGACCTTCACATAATAAATGTACTCAAGAGTTACATTAAATCAGACTTAATATTTATTACTCGGGCGGTGGCATTTTCTTAATCAGTGAAAATCCGACGCTGGCGCACACACGATAAGGCCCTTCCTCACCGTTACTAAAGCTTGGTCAAAAGAAAGAACAGGGCAGAGAACGGAAAAAGAGAGATCTTCTCGCCAGTTGGCTCTATAATCTTATCTCCCGCGCGCCGCGTGTATGCACATTGTGTGTACTTATTTGCTTGCTGGCGTGACTCATCGATGGTCTAAGCTTGTACGCCGGAATCGCAGGCCCATAGGGACGGGCGTATATCACAGATCGATAGGGCCCACGGGAGTATTGGATCCTTCTTCCAGATTTCATGATTCAGGCTGCATTTTTCAGATTCTCCGGTTTGCTTTGTTACCAAACGGTTTTTGTGCGACAGCTGCTTCTTGCAATGAAAACATACGAGATCAGGTAAACGCAGCCACAATAAACAGTCGTATTCTTTAGATACATAATGCGGATGAAAATTGAACTACGATCAACAAAGTCATGCAAGTATATAAATAACAATATACATTATAGTTCTTTCTTCTAGATTTTACAGACTTCGTAATAGTGAATTTTTCAATTTCGTTAAAACATTGCAGAACCATGTTTGGAGGTGTTGTGCTTTTGAGTATAATATGCTTTAGTAAATGTTAGTCTGGGTGTACGCACGTGTCTGGCATAACATTTTTGGAACTATTTACCATGGATTATTTATCTCATTCATTAAACGTAGGTACATGCGTACACGCGCAAGGCGTGTCGTCAATAAACAAGATAAAGAGTTGAGTGAATAATAAGAAATATAGGCTCGAACAGTATACCGAAAAATTTACACCCCAAATGTTCGAGTTCTCGAAACGGGATGCTCTACGTCGCCTTGAAAGCACGCGTAGTTCGCAAGCACACGTATATCAATACGAGGAGAAAGAACGGAGCCGAGAGTGTACTCGCACAGCTATACGACCTTCCGACTCGCGGGTAACGAATCGGATGTGCTTAGGGTCAATTTGTCTATTATCTCGTTGCCAGTTTATTTGTTACACTTACAAGTCACTGCTACTGCTACTACTCTTTCTCGGCGGAGAGAGACAGAGAGAGAGAGAGAGAGAGAGAGAGAGAGAGAGAGAGAGAGAGAGAAAGAGAGAGAGAGGTAGAGAGAGGGACACGTGAGACTTGTTCACTGACTGAAGTGCTCACTCGCTCTGACATGCTCTTGCTCTTTATCTTTCGACAATTGAACCCCTCTACTCTACTCTCTCTTCGGCGCGATTCATATTCCTCTCGCTGACCCCTGCATACTTGTGCGTTTACTCTGTGCGGCGACAAACTCGTGCAACATAGATATATCACTTTCGATGAGGTTTGCAGAGATTTTGCCTCTCGAGACATTTAACCGATTAGTTTCGTTGCAGTAGTTCAGGCTGTTATGCAAGTCCCATGCTTGTGTACAACTCGCTCATTTAGATACCAGTTGCAACATTAAGAATCGTCCCTTCCTCGTACAGGTATGTCAGAAAAGCAAATCAGTTTACTTTCCGACGCATATACGAACAACATGAGTATTGCAATAAGACAAACTCGTCGATCAAAATGTGATTTGCAGTCTTATAATCTCGTACAAAAGACAACCGTGCATCAAACTCATTAATCATGCTTAAACAGAAAGCCAATAAACTTATCAATAGACCTACTATAATTCTGCAATTCTGACTTCCCAGAACGCACGAGACACCTGTTCTCATATACGCAGATTTCAACAATCGTTCTTTTTTGCCACATAAAGTTTGAGCCATCATTAGAAATCCGCACCCGTACACTGAGAAAAATATATGTAGTAACCATAACCAAAATTTTACTATAAACTCTAGCAGGTACCACAATATATTATAGTAATTAGTACTAATAAATTTTTAGTAAAAATTAGGGCAAAACTCGATGGTTTAATTTAGAAATTGTTCTAATTTTAAAATTTTAATAAAAATTATAGTAAACATTACAAAAATATTGTTACATTTACTATAAATTTTGTAAATACTAACAATTTAAAATTACTATGGCGTATAGTACAACTTATAGTAATCCCTACTATGTCAATTTTTCTCAGTGTAAAAGCCCAAAATCGTTAATATATGCCCTCCTCCGATGGCCGATCTAGAACTCACCAGTCCGGTTGTTGCGTATCTAGAAACGAGGCTCTTTTAATGCGGAACCCAGCGACTGTCCGTCCGTTAGTCAACGAAGGGGGGACCAAGGCATCAGGAGGCTTCGCTCGAGAGTATACCTATATACATAAGCATACAGAAAGAGAGAGAGAGAGAGAGAGAGAGAGAGAGAGAGAGAGAGAGAGAGAGAGAGAGAGAGAGCGTTTAGACACGCGACTGCGCGAGCAACAAAGAGAGAGATAGATATGAGCGATAGCAGCGCGCAGAGGCTCTAGACCGGCAAAGCAGCTCGCCGGCCGACAGTCGTAGGCGCGAACGCTGACGCGCCGCAAGCACCCACGCTCGCGCTCCGAATTCGATTTTTCCATTACTTTGGGCTGATCGATTCCTTAATTTTCGTCCAACTGACTTGTCGCGTTTCACTGAGTTTCTTTCTTTCTTATTTTAACGTTAGCATGCAATTTTTGTTTTACTCCAAGCCTGTTGGAACTGTGCGTGTACCGGCTACACATCGTTGTTAGTGCGGGTTCGATTCGCGTGCAAGGTGATTGCTCACTGATTACCGACCGATTTTTTACTGCGTCGCTGTGTGCGTTATGACATTGTTGCGGGCGATGTTTCTATTACGTTAGAAGCATCATCAGCTCTTCGTTGCCCGAATTGAACAACTCAATATCTCTCTCTCTCTCTCTCTCTCTCTCTCTCTCTCTCTCTCTCTCTCT
>QLSS01000154.1:138031-153471 GCA_024372645.1 Trichomalopsis sarcophagae | reverse complement strand
TCTCTCTCTCTCTCTCTCTCTCTCTCTCTCTCTCTCTCTCTCTCTCTCTCTCTCTCTCTCTCTCTCTCTCTTTCTTTCTCTCTCTCTCTCTCTCTAGCGGGATGAAAGTAAAGCGACAACTGCACCTATAGCTTGCAATCCGTGCGGACCAGCTCTCGTTCGACGCGATCGGGTCAACCGTCATATTGAAAAGCGTCCTGTGATATGAGGAGCGACCGCCGCAGTCACGAGATCGCCGAGGCAATGCAGCTGATGCGAGTGGTGCGGCAACGACGATGACAACGACCTTGTTCAGCTGCTGCAGTTCGGCTCCGTATGCGCACGTGTTTAATTATAAAGGTAAATACTTGCTGTTTACAGCACTTACGCTGTTTTAGGCTGCTTCGCTGTAATAAGAGTCGACGGCTCGGTTTTGTTGTGACGATTCGAGGAATCGAGATTGTTAACTTTTTTACAAACATTTTGCATGTGAACATTTAAATAGCCATTTAATAGTAATAGTAATAAAATCAAACATGGCGCTCGCGTTGACGCGTCATAAATATTATTATAGTGAGAAGAAATGGTTCTAAAAAAAGCCTGATTCGTCGATAAACCGAGGCGCGTGACATTGTTATTGACAGACGCAAAAGATACATTGATTAAATTGCTTCGAGACGAATCAACTTAAAGTTTAAAGTTTGTGTACCTTACGCAGACGGCAATAACTGGTTTTCGTTCATTTCTTCACACATCTCGAGAGATATGCTGATTTTTGCGCATTTATTATCCGAGCTGCTGCAAATGCTCAGTCCAGTTTTCAATGAGATTTATTAGAAATATTAATGCCACCGATGCGATTTCAAACAGCAATATCTAAAGCGTGCTCCCAATGATTCATCGCGGCTAGAAATGAGTGATTCTGGTCTTATAGTGGAACAGTTCTCGCTAGCTTAGTCATTGCGTTATCGTACTAATTGAAGTAATAAGGTAATATTAAAAAGGTTTCGTTCCTCATGCGGCATCCATAGCGTTCATTTCGTAACAGCTTAAAACGTGTGAAATCTATTACACTCAATCCATTAGCGGTCGGCGTATAATTTGTATGGAAAACTGAGCGAGGCAGAAAATCTTCGACATTAGGCAAAGGTAAACATAACTAGCCAGTTGTAACTGGATCTCCAGAACACACACGCGACATGCGGCGACAAGCGACGCGTGGACGTGCTACTTCACACGCGTAAAAGTGAAACTTGACCGTAATGGTCTCATATCTGTATGTAATAATATTAGATAAACATTTTAACATAGAAATAGTTAGTCAATTTGTTGAAAAAGAAAATCAAGAGTAGGTGTACTGTTGGCATTTAAAATTTTATCGAGTAGATTACTATAAGTAAAAAAAAAAAATAATACTCGTGTAGAGTTGAACTCAGGAGCATGAAAGGGTGCATCATTAATATTCCAAGATTTAATCAGGTTCCACAATACATCGATCTTATCTCCTAAATCCGTGCATCCTCCCGCGCACGCGCTTATTCTACTTGTACACGAGCATTTTCAAAAATATACAATGAAAGCTAGTGATTCACCGCAACGGCAAAGGATGTGCCCCACGTGTCTCCTCGCACGTTCGTATAAGTCTATACGGAGACATTAACGCGTGCGCGCGCGTCGCTTGAATTTGAAATGAGGGGGTCCTGGTACGCGCGACGCGACGAAACTTTTCTACTCATTCTTAGCAGTATTGTCAGAGGCCAACGACATTTGCTGGCCAGTTCATGACTGTCTTTCACCTCGCCTTTCTTTTATTTGCCATACTGAGTGACTTTGCACGTTATTTGCATTTATTCGTCGAAATGCATTTATTTCACTTTAAAAATCTTTCAAACTTCACAACCAATCGTCGTTAACTATATACTTTATAGAATATGCAGAGCAGAAAATAGTGGTAATCGCAATTATAATACAGTCGATTCTCTAAGATAGGCACACGCACACGGGGTCACCGTTAATAAACATCTCTTAAAACCGAGAAACCTTGAAGCCTCGTGATGGATCGCTTTTCCAGCTCGTCCGAAAGTTGAAAAAACGGGAGCAGTCATAAACAGGTATCTGGGTGAATCTCACTTCAAGTTCAACCCGTAACCTTTGTCGGCTCCGGCGTGGCTCCGCGCCGGGAAAACTGGAGCACTCGCCGGCGCCGAGTCGCGTTTTGCTCGATATATCGATTTCCCGAGAGCAGTCCGTGCGGAGATGTATATGCACAGGGCGAGCTATTTTTTGCGGGCCTACTTTTATGCCCCTGCGAGACTTTTATTCATAAGCCGCGGCAGGTATAGCAGATCTGTCTTTTATTCGGCCTCTATAATACGTACTACGAAGTC
The DNA here is from genome assembly GCA_024372645.1 of Trichomalopsis sarcophagae. Lineage (NCBI taxonomy): Eukaryota > Metazoa > Arthropoda > Insecta > Hymenoptera > Pteromalidae > Trichomalopsis > Trichomalopsis sarcophagae. The sequence goes on along the minus strand of QLSS01000154.1, from coordinate 151,105 downwards.
CCACCTGATACTTCAAAGTTTTATTGTGAATCTTATATCTTTGTGCGCGGTGTATAAGATGAAGTAGAACGAAAAGGGAGCGACGAGTTTTGTCAAATATCAATTTGAGAATGAACGAAACGATCAGCTCCGAACAATCGCTGGCGATCACTTGTAGGATAGTTGACGAGCGACGAACAAGTCAATAAACCATAGCAAAGGAGAGATGGATGAACGCCGCTCGGCTCTCTCGTCGTCAGAGCGCGCGGGCATTAATAAATTAGCTGACGACTCGTGTGCAGTGTGTACACTGAAGGATGGTCATGGAATTCGGCCTCTTTGACATCAGCGACGCGTGACGGGTCTTTGCATTTACGTCGACACGACGCACACGATTGTTTGTTTTCAAGCACAAACCAGCTCGTAAAATATCGCACAACTCAAACGCAAGCCATCGAACAATCAAACAATCTGCAGGGATAAAGACGATCCGCAAACGAGGATCACGTGCGCTCGACACGAAAAACGGTAAGAACCGAAAGGGCTTAACGAACTACGCGATGTGATAATAATAATCGACGCAGCACATAGCGCGCAGGTCTCTGGGCTCTTACGCGCTACATCGTGCGTCCGTGTAGCTACGCGCGCGCTCCGCTCTCTCGTCGCCGAGACAATTGAGCCGGCCCGCGCACATCCGCCGACGGACGCGACGTGTTCGAAAGCGTTTCGTACGGCGCGCGGACAAGGACGTCGTCTAGTCGTGTGACGCGTGTGTGCGATGCTCGCCCCTGACTTTTGCGCCCATCGAAGGAAGACTCGCGCGTTCGACTGCTTTCCGTGCGAGCTCTGGCGCAAGAGCAAGCGATAGTTGTACACCGTGTATCATTCATATGGGTTATTTAGAAACAGGCGTGTTTAGAACACGGCGGCTGATGTTTGTAGATTGTACACATAATTAGTCATGAGTTCGGATACAGCCTCGAAAATCGTCTTGCCCAACGCATGAAACGCTACAGTCAAATTTTCCAAGCATTACGGAGGCTTATCTGTATACGCCTGTCCGTGCTCCGAAGCACGATCGAAAAGTCGAAACTCTCGAGACCAAACTATTACTCGCCTGCGATTCCACGTTCGGTTGGTATCGGTCGGTGCTAATTATTTCGACTAAAATGATTACAAGCGCGCTCTATTATGCTGCTACGACGACCCAATGCTAATGACTTCCTTCTTTGCGCGAGCTTCTCCACCGCGAGTGCAGGCGGTTCTATTAAGATCGCGCGCTTATATGTACGTATGCAGTGTGCGGGAAAAGTTTGACCACGTGATAAAATTGCGTTTGGCTCAGTCCTTGTGTGTGATATAATTATTATACCTGTATGCTGTACGTGACGTTCACGCCGATTCGCTGAAATAATATAGTCACGGGATTACTAAGAAAAATATAACGCGAGGAATGATTCTCCACTGGCTATAATCATTAGCCTGGTCGATGCTGCGATGGTATATTCCGGCAGAGTGGGAGCTTTTCGCGTACAATAACGAAAAAGCGGCACGCGACAGGATTCTAAATGGTGCAATGCTTTTCGAGTAAAATCACTGTGCGCGCAGTCAGGTGGGAAATAGCAACTTAGCATATTAATGGCTCGAGAGTATCCAGCGGACTGTTTTCACAGATGTACTTGAGAATCTAATCGTCATATCCAATTGGTCTCGCGAGGAACCACTTAGCACGAGAATTAGCGTGTATTATAGCCGTTTCTCTTAGCGACTCTTTAAAAATGTAAGTCTTACTTGGAGCAGATTTACATGTAAGTCATTTTACCTTTCTTATGTTGCTACAAGTTTGGAATGACAAAAATGCAATCACCGCATGAATTTACTCGAAGTCAGACAGAAATATCTCAAGACAATGTATAAATATCGAAGAAATTCTAAAAGCGATTTCCGACACATTAGCCCTATACTTTAATGTGAGACACATATAAGACTTTATCCCGATCAATCAAAGGGAGCTGTATAGTTATCGACTGTTCTCACTCAAGATCGGTTTCTCTTTCAATACGTGTACTAATGGGTGGTCCTCGTGTAGCCGCGTAAAAGCAACAGTCGGCCTTTCGGCGAGCTGTCGGGCGATTGATTGATGAGACGTAGAGGAGATAGAAGTCATATTCCGGTAAGTGACTCGGCTCAGACAAAGTTACGTCAAAACTACTGGCTACTGATCGTTTTCTCAAACTGATGGATTTTATGTCTGAGAGAAATTGTTCGAATCATAACTTGATTTTTTCTGATACTACTGGGTGCACAAGATTAAATTAAAAAGTGCTTAATCAAGAGTATAAAATGAATTATTATATATGGATGTTTCAAACAAAAAAACAAATATTAATAAATTAGCGTGCATCTAAAAATAATATTATATAAAATCATCCAATTACATTATCTAATATGTTTAAAGTATCAAAAGGATTAAGATGCTATGTTATATTTAAAAATTATAACTAAAAGATCCTTGCAAAGTACTTTGCGATAAAGTATCCCGATCCTAACTCTATTGTTATTATCATCAGCAATACACCATAGAAATTCCAATCATTCGTCGCGGGTGGCTCCTTAGCTCAGATCACATAAGCGGACGTCGTTAATATCCGAAAGAAGCTTCAGCGACAAGTGAGGCGTCCGCGGCGGCTGATCGTGAACACGCATCGTACTTACGAGTCCGGAAGGAAACGGATCTTTTGAAAACTGCGCTTCAGCGAAGCTGACTCGACACGTGGGCGCGCACACGTGCTCCGAGTGCAACAGGCCGGCGTGCGCTATAGGCCCTTTTGGTACTGCGTTACTGCTTTTTTTCTTCAAAGGAACTCGTTGTTATTCCAAAGTGTGCCGCGACACGCGACTCACTGAGGTGGAGAGTCTCTATTAGAACTCCTATCCGTCATATGTATTATAAGTATACGCATAGTACGTGCGTGTGCCGTAAGGGTACGTGCTTTTTATTACAGCGCGTATACTTGGCGAGCGACTCAGCGTAATTGAACTTTGTATTCCGTGGATGAAACTTACGATAATGTAATGGGAAAGGATCCTGTGCACAATGAACAAATTGTGATTCATCGTCCTTTTTCTACCCGAATGACAGATTTGCATTCTAACAATGCGCATGGCTTCCACTAGTGCAATGATAAAGTTATTTTTTTACTAAATTTTACAAAAAATAAAGTATACTTTTTATTTATTTATATTATTCGATCATAACAGTTTAGTTAAATTATATGCTCAAGAAAGCTATACCGTAATGTAATAATCAAAATAAAACGACGATCCACTTTCATAGGCTTGTAATTATAAAGTCCAGCCCTCCTGCGAATCGTCAACGAATGAGACACAATGGCGAGCCGAGGCAAATGGATCCTCGGGATCCTGACGATAGCGATTCTCCTGAAGCCCGAGACCTGTCAGGCGACTCTGTCGGAAGAGGCGTCCGACGACGTCACCCCGCAAACGTCGACGATCACCTCACTATTCATCGGGCAGCAGCAGCAGCAGCAGCATGCGACAACGGCTCCAGTGTCGGCGACAACGAGACGCGACCTGCCAGATCGATGCTTCGTCAAGACCGAGCATGGGCCCTGCAAAAATTATGTCCACAAGTGGTCTTTCAACCATACCGAGGGCAAGTGTCACACCTTCGTCTACGGTGGCTGCTTAGGCAATGACAATCGGTTCAACACCGAGGAGGAGTGTATGCATCACTGCGTCGGCGGACCCGAGCGTAAGTATTCTTTCAGAGTTCGTACACTCTAAATAAATTTGCATCTGAGATTTTAAAACGTTGTTGGAAAGTATGACGTTCGCGGTTAGACTAATATTAGAATTTCATCCGAACATTTTTGCAACTTGGATTCGTAAGTTAATTATTGTGAATGTTTTAAAAAAAGATACATTGCCGCCGTACATGGTCACAAAGGGGAGCGTATTCGTAACGACGAGTGCAACGGTAATGAGCACAATCTCGTCAACGACCACCACGACACCAATACCCACATTCACACCCACGAAACCAACGAGACCACCCGTACCAAAGCACAAAAGAGGAAAGGTATGTCAATGTTTTCGAAACTGTGCGACTGGATCGGTTTTCGCCAAATTGTTTAGGAATAAGTACTCAACTCTCTTCCATCGCGTTTATGTAGGAGCTGACGTTCATGGAGTCCGGCTACGAAAAGACTTTCATGTTCGCCCAGAGCAATACCTTCATTCAGTTGGACGGCCCTGGTATCAAAACCTTTCAACTGCGACTATGCCGCGAGATCTCATTCAAGTTCCGGACCAAGTTGCCGCATGGTCTTCTCGTCTACCATAGCGTCAAGGATCGGCCGGAACGTCTGGATCCCTACGCGTTGTACGTCATAGTGGAGAAGGGCCAGCTAAAAGTGGTCCACGTGTTTGGCAAAAATTCGACGAGTTTGACCGTTGGCGAGGGACTGAATCGCGATGAGTGGCACAGTGTTCTCGTGAGGATCGACGTCCACGGGGCTAAGCTCATCGCGAGCGTTGATGGCAAGCAAGCTGAGACCACTGTCGAGGTGCTCGAGCACATTGTGAATTATGGTGTATCCGAAGAGCTTGCGTCCGTGGTATTGATTGGAGGTCTGTAGAATTTTTTGAGTTTTATACAAATTTGTTGATCGGTTAAAAATCTCTCTGGCAAAAATCGCCATATGATTTGAAATTGTTGCTTTTTTCATACAGTCAAGCTTTTACTGTTTGTATGCATTGATTTTAGTAGTTCAGTAGAGTAAATTTTAGTCAAATAATTTAAACCGCGTTCAAAAAGTAAAAAAAATGGTTATCACAATTGAATTCATCGCAAATACTGAAGAAAAAATGTACGTCAATTTTTAAGTTATAAATTATTCCATGATTTCTCGCATGCCGTCAGATAAAATCAAAAAGATACATCTAATTTCAGGATTGAGCTCTGAAGAACGGTTACACGGCGTTAAATACATTATAGAGTCGTTCGTCGGGTGTATCATGGACATGGTGCTGAGTTCGGGAAAGTCCGCCAGTGATCTTCTTCCCATCCGACCGCTTATCGCTACTAAACATGAGAACGTCAAAGAAGGCTGCATCGACAAGTAATATTTTTTTCGCCTCGATCTTACACATCAATTACCACAATCAACAGCTATTAATATCGGTTGAATTGACATGCAGATGTAAAACTCGAGAGAATCTATGTTTCTTGGGAAGCCAGTGTGTCAACCATTATAACAGTCTTACGTGCGACTGCTTTGGCACCAAGTACGAGGGAGAAAGGTGCGATGTGTACAGTAGGTGTCAATCAACATTTGCCTTAATTTTTGCATTAGCGAGTGAGACGTTGTTGCTTATGTAATATTCTCATTTGCAGCTGCCACTATTCTGACGCTGCGTGGATCTTCGTACGTGTCGTTTCGAGTTTACGACTGGAAGGATCGCGTTCACTCGTCAGTCAATAGAATCAGCCTTGCATTTAAGGTACAGTGTTGAACATGCCTATTTCAGTACGTTGCAATCTTCTTATTTTTAAATATACATCTTTCAATTGACTTCATAAAACTTATTAGGATATCGAGTAGCTGAAAGTAAATTTCTGTATCTCAATTTTTGCTTTTGCATATCATAGGTCCCGTATTTTTCAAGGAATTTTTTGAAGGATTGATTATTCATATTAGACATGATTGAATTTTATATTTTGCATCTTTGTTTATTTTTTAATAACGTTACTCTAGACAAAATGGGACGATTCAGCGCTGTTCTACGCCTCGGGAGAGATCGATGGCACGGCTCACTACATCGCTGCATCAATTATCAACGCTACTGTCATAGTCGAGCTTGACTTTGGACACGACTCGAAAATCCACACAACTTTTGGCCAACACATAACTATGAATTACTGGAACAATCTCACTATTTTTCACAACGTATCGATGGTGTTCATCAGTCTTAACGATGAAGTCAGAATGCTCGAGGTACCTGGCGAAAATTACAACATGATCATCGACCCTGAGATCTACATCGGTGGTGGGCCTGAACTGAACAAGAAACAAGGACTTGCATCGACGAACAATTTTGCAGGTAGGCATCGACTTGGAATTTTGTATTGTTTACTTTGTTGATCACGGTTGTTTGTAAATATACCAAATTTCAGGATCTCTGAAGTACGTTTTTTTCAACGACAAGTCGATAATTTACGAATTGAAACGATCGAATCCCATGGTCCACTACATCGGAGTATTGGAACCCGAATATTACGAAGACGACGTAGAAGTTATACCGATTACTTATCCCTTCGCCGGAAGTCACATTTGGTGGCCAATAGAGAGCACTGATACTCTGAAGCTTAATTTCGATTTCAAAAGTTTCCAGCCGATAGCCGTCGTTGCTTCTGGCGACGTCAAGAGCGAAAGCGGTCCAGGATACTGGGAGGTATTACAGGGAAAAAAAATCTCTTAAACCTTGTACATTGTTTGTACAAGGAGCCCACGAATACAGCGACTTGTTTTCTTGCAGCTACGAGTCGTCAACGATGAAATTCGTTTCCATCTGGTCCCGGTCCTGGGAGAAAATATGACGGTCACCGCGGCTGTAAAATTTCCATACAACACCTCTTGGCATGCTGTTGAGCTGAACTACACGAAAGAAGAGCTCAGCATTCTCGTCGATTACAAAAATAAGCAAAGTAAACTATTGCAGATGAATCTGGAGCTTGGAGATCGAGTCATCATCGGAAGTGGCAAAGGAAACGCTGGTGAATATTTGCTCGCGTAAAGTACTCAATCCAAAATGTGAAGCGCAATTCTTATTGTTGGAATAATCCCTTTTATAGGTTTGGTCGGATGCATGAGAGAAATCGTGGTGAATGACCAAAGAGTCGAGCCTCGATATATTATTAATACCGAACGAGTAGTCGGAGAAGTTGCGCTCGATAACTGCCAATTCGTCGATCCGTGCAAGAGACCGAATACATGCGAGCATGGAGGAAAGTGTTCTGTCAAAGAAGATAGAATCACCTGTGATTGTACAGACACCGGTTACATAGGAAAAAACTGTCACTTCGGTAAGATACTACTAGTTTCGTTGATGCGCATGATTACATCTCACCTGAACTTGATTCGTGAAATCGATTTTCAGCTCAATACAGAAAAACGTGCGAGGAACTAGCTCTCCTAGGCTACACCAAAGACGACGTTTATAGAATCGATATCGACGGCAACGGTAGGTTTCCGCCAGCACTAGTCAAATGCGAGTTCCAAGCGATCGAGGATTCCACGAAAACGATCGTCGAGCACAACCTGCCGTCCCAAGTGGACGTGCGCTCCATAACCGAGTCCGACTTCTCGTTCAGCATCAGTTACGTGCAGTTCACCGCGGAGATGCTGCAGGAGCTCATATCGCACTCGCTCTACTGCAGCCAATACGTCAAGTACGACTGCTACAAGGCTCCGTTGGAACTGCACAGCGCGACGTGGTTTTTGAGCTCGAAGGGCACCCCCGTCGACTACATTGGAAACGTCAATCGAGGTTCCTGTCCTTGCGGAGGTAATCATGTTTTTACTACCATCTATTTTTACATAGCCCGCGAATAATGCAAGGATGTACCGAGGACACAGTATATATTTTTATTCAATAGTCAATAGAACGTGCGTCACTTCCAACCTGAGCTGCAACTGCGACGTGTCGGCTGGCAAGTGGTTGTCTGACGAGGGCTACTACGAAACCCCAGAGTCATTGGGAATTACGGAGATGGTCTTTCTGCAACAGAGAGATCTCGAAGAGGATGCTCAGGGTCGAATTACACTCGGGCCTCTCGAGTGCGTCGAAACGAGTAAGAAATGTTTTACACTCTCGACAACGACAAAAAGATAATCGTTATTAATTAATTTATTTCAAATATGTGCAGATACGCAAAAGTACGTCGTGACTTTCACGACGTCGCAATCGTACATCGAAGTGCCTGGCTGGCGAAAGGGTGACATAGCCTTCAGTTTTAGAACGACCGGAGAAAAGGCTATTCTCCTGTATCAACCTCCCATTCGCAGCAACTATCCATCGTTTATGGTCGCGCTTACATCTGACTACAGGCTAACTTTCAATTTTACCCTGAACACGGGGACGATTAGAGAACTGGAAGTGAAGAGTCGAAGAAAATTGAACAACGGAGAGTGGCAGAAGATCTGGATAGATTATAATGACTATCACGTGAGGTTCATGATAAACACAGACTTTCAGATGGTTGATTTGTTGCCCGAGGAGGAGTTTGGTCCGTTCGAAGGTTCCATGTTTATTGGCGGTGCTACAGCGTAAGTTTTCTGTTTCATCATCATGACAAGCACCAGGCTTATTATAGTGAAAAGTTTTTCAGATGTTTGATTTGTTTTCCAGGGAACATTTAAGAACTTCGTCTGTGAGACAAGGTTTGATCGGCTGTTTCCGAGGTCTAGTCGTGAATGGTGAAATTCTCGATATCCACAGCTACATGTCAGTCCATTTATCTGAAATTATAAAAGACTGTAAACCCTCGTGTCAGCCAAACAAGTGTCAGAACAATGCTCGATGCGTTGAACTTTGGAGCAACTTTACCTGCGTCTGCGAAAACAGATGGGCACACCTTGGCACCTACTGCGAAACAAGTGAATATTGCACAAGTTCATATTAATTTAAATAATTTGTACGGATGCACCGCTACTTATTTCAATATCTTTTCCTTTAGACATCAACAACAAGGCTTTAACATTCACGTCACCTGGAGCTTTCCTAAAGAAGAATTACTTTGCCTCTAGCGAAGAGGAGGAAGAAAAAACTCTATTAAAAAGCATGCTGGTGAAGAATATCCTTATCAACCTGCGCACATACGACATGCACTCGTTGATTTTATATGCAAACGATCACTTGAATAATTTCGCTCACCTCTACATCTCTAACGGTACCAACATCGTCTATTTATTCAATGCTGGCAACGAAATCAAGAACATCACAGTCGAGTATCCAGCTGCTAATACGGGCATCTCAGTGCAAGTCGCCATTGTCCGCACAGAGAACACGACGACGTTGCACGTGAATGAGAACAACGTGACCCTCGATGCCGTCCCTATTCTTCTCGATACTTATTCAAACAAACCCTGGATCAACCCAGAAAAGGAGATACTTGCACCGCAACGACCTCCCGCTCCTCCTACAGACTACTTTCAGGTAACAGAAGCTATATCTGCTGTCGCAAAATGATTGTGACAACTTTTCAATGCACTGGTCTAATGAAAGAGTATTTATTGCGAATTTCAAGGTCAATTTGGGGGGATTCGATCCGGATAATCTCCTACGCGTTGGCGCTGAAGGAAACCTAATTCAAGGTTATATCGGCTGTCTACGAGGCCTCATGATAGGCCAGTATCTCGTCGACTTACCGAATTTGGCTAGCGAAGCTAATCATGAAGGTAGCAAGGGTGTCCTACCGAACTGTCACATGAAGTGCGATGCTGTGCCGTGCAAAAATCAAGGAACCTGTACAGAGGATTTCGGCAAACAGGAAGCTTCTTGCAACTGCGAGTTGACTTCTTACTTTGGAGAACATTGTGCCGATGGTAATAATTGAATAAGATTGTCTTACAAGTACCATAAATATTAACCGATTAAATTAACGTGCTTCGGTTGCTGATTGCAGAAAAAGGCGCAGATTTTAGTGGAGAAAGCGTTTTGCAACGAGAGTTCGATTTGGATGGAGAAGTGAATCGAATAAAAATTCAACTAGCCTTTTCAACGATAGACCGACAGCGAACTTCGGCTCTTCTGCTTCTTCAAACGGAGAACAAGTGAGACCTCTCGATTATCCAGTCTTACGATTAGTGCTTGCATACTGACAATTAATGCTTTTAATTTCCAGGAGAAGTTATTATTTATTAGTCGCTCTCACGTCGGAGGGTCAGCTTATTTTTGAAGAAGACAGAGAAGGCTCAGCATACGGAGTGCGGCTAAACGATAGAACTTTCTCGAACGGAGCTCGTCACAGTATTTATTACGTTAGGGACAATAACACTGCCACTCTTTTAGTAAGTCTTTACAATCCTTTTTCATATAAACATAAAATGAAATTTACTTTTAATAATACGGAAGAATAAGTAAGATTGAATTTGACGTTTTTTAGATCGACAGAGAGCAGGTGCAACTGATGCCCATTCCAGCGTTGAATTCGGGTGATGACGAAGACGACGAAGGCGACGAGGACGACGACGGTCCTGGAGCGACCGAGATTCAACTAGGTGGATTGAATACAACAGACAAGAGATTCAGAGCTTACAAAGGTTACACTGGATGCCTGAGCAGTACGTATAGCATTTGACCAACGAAAATATTCATAATTTTTGTTCGATATCAAAAACATTTATTTTTCCTGCAGATGTAGTAGTTTCAATAAATGGTGGCGTAGGCATGAAGCCTCTTGAGGAGTACATGTTGTTTACCAAGAAAGGCAGCGAGACGGTGCGAGTGACGGCACCGGCCGGTGTGCGAAGTGCCCAGTGCGCCGTTTTCCATACGCAGCCACGTGGACTCGAACCGCCAAAGAATGACAGTGTGGTAAATTCTATTAACTTATTGTTACTTTCTATGTTATTAAAATCATAGTAACATCCTTTCGACTTGCAGAATCGTGAACGCTCATGGGGCGAGGACCCACCGAAGCGCGTGCTCTACAAGTCCCACTTTTCGGACGCGACGCAGGAAGAGCAGGGAGCAGGCACCTACATCTTCATAGCCTTAGTCTGCCTCTTTGTGGCAGCTGTAGTCGGTTGCTCGTACGAGGTCTGGCGCAGCGCGCGGAAGGATCGCAAGCGTCGCAAGCAGCGCTCGCGTTCGGGCTCCTCGACTTCTGGCTCGCAGCGATGGCCGGGATACGGCGCCGACAGCGGAACAACCACGCCCTTGAGTCCGGGAACCAAGAGTGTTGGGTTCAAGACTGTCGTGGTGGATGCCGAGGAGAAAAGACCCAATGGCACGCTCAAGGCCAGCGGTACTCCTAACACCAAGGATTACAAACCGCTGGCGAACTCGGAGACTAAGGCGGATGTTTTGAACGATAAGAGGAGCATTAAAGGTGCGTAGGGATGTGTGATAATCTTGCATAATTATTTATTGAAGTGAGAAAATGGTTTTCTGTGCATCGCTCTTGTGCTGTATGGCTTCAATGGTCAAATAAAAAAGATTGATTTTTACAAAATGCTGTGAAACTTTGTGTGTATCCAACATGCGAGCACCGTCTGGCTATGTTTACCAGCTCTGTTTATATGACTCAGAAAAAGTATTTAACATCATATCATTTATACAATTCATCAAGTGAACGTTGTGATTCTGTTACAGCAGACGATGAGGCTGAGAAAAAGGAGCTGCTCGGGGTAAATACAGGCCTCGTCTCTAAACCTGCGAAACCGAACCCATTTGTAAAGATTTTTCTTTTTTTCGTTATGTTTTTATTATTGTGCATTTGTGCATGAGCTTGCAAGGCTTGCGGTCTGGCTTTCATTATCTGCATGTCCTTCCACATACATATCAATTTTACTACCTAATATATAAACATCTGTATCTCATTTTACCATTCGCATCGTCTACCTACATAATCCAAGACAACTTGAAAGGTGCACTCAAGCACAAACTGTTTGCAATACGCAGTGTTTGATGATGTTCATCAAGGTGTAGTAATTCATTTACCCATCTATATTACGTCCATATCTCTACAACTTCAATATAAAATATTTAAATTTGGCGCGCTTTCACCGCGCTGTATATGCGTTTATCGTTACAAAAAAAAAAAAAAAAAAAAAAAACGAATGCCTCAATCAAAATCTTTCGCTTACACGTATCTCTTTGTATTCCAGTCGATGGAAGACCTACGCGAGGAGCCTGAACTCGAGGAAGAAGAACAAAACGAAGCCGTTCACGAGGAGGACGAGGAGGACGAGGAGAGCGAGACGGAGCCCGAGCTGACGAACACAGAGATCAGCATTGAAGCCAACGGCAAGCCGCAGGTGCTGATGAGGCCAAACGAGCCGGTAAGAAGCTCAGCGACAAAATACGCGGGCACCGCTAGTCTGAAGTGCCGAAGCAGGAGCCGCAAGGCTCTGCTGCAGACGAATTTCTCGGTCACGGGTCTTAATGAGATCAAGACCGAGAGCATACCCACCAACGCTGATCACCACATTGTTCTGCAGTGCGACATTACGGCTGACAATTGCCCGCCAATGAGGCCTGTGAGCTTGCACCTCAATAGCACTTTCACGACTTTTAAGCCTCCGCGGCCCGGCAGCATGGTCGTTGAAAAAGTCACCACTAAGATGATAGATCCTTCGTCTCAGAACGAATGATCAATGTTTTTTTTTTCCTAATTCTTACAAATATTCAAACGCGCTGGACACTACTATTCAGTATAAATACTTAGAATATTTTGAGGCTGATGTAGTCTTATTAATCCAACGATTCTGATCGTTCTAATACCATAAGATTCTTTAGAAGATAATTAGTATATTTTTAGAAAATTTTTAGAAAAGTCTAAAGATGCTTCGACGTAATATTTTAAAAGGGCAATTGTCAAAACGAACATTACCCATAAAGGCTGAGATAATCATAAGTAGCTTTTAGAAAGTATATAACGACTGTTAAAGTATGTCATTTAGTTACTACTTAAATGAAGTAAATGTTCCACAAATACGCATACAATGACTGACCAGTTAACTGACTTCAATAGTAAGATTACCTATGATAACAATTAAGTCCGATCGTTACTTAAATTCTAATTTTATGAAACAAATTGCAAAACACAATGTTCATGCAATAACTTTATAATGAACTATTGATTAAGGAACATTTGCTTTTGCCTACATGTGTACAACTATACACAAATGTTAAGCCACCTTTAATAACTGGGCGAATTTCAAATTTCATGTTTAATCATGCGGTATAAACTTTAATTTGATTCATAATTTTATTTATCAATGTTATCTTTTATATATATATATATATATATATATATATATATATATATATATATATATATATATA
>QLSS01000154.1:74859-138021 GCA_024372645.1 Trichomalopsis sarcophagae | reverse complement strand
ATATATATATATATATATATATATATATATATATATATATATATATAACACATATTCTTTGCGCAAGTAAAATAACAAGCTTTGGTGGCCAGTGTTGATTCACAGCACATTTCACAATCATCATAATATTATAGCAATTAACAATATTTTCCAAATATATTCAATTTATTTTATCTTTACGTTTATATTTCCAAAGATAATAATTTCTTTTATCTACTGAATTGTTTTTAAGGGATAAGATGTAGAACAAGTTTAGGTTGCGGTTAAAATTGTAAATACTGAATTTCAGATGAGAAAAACATCGTTGATTAGTCTCAATGACAATGTGATCTCTTTGAATTCAATTTTCAACATTTACGATGATTCTGAAAACTCAGATGAATATTAAAGGTACTTGTTATTTTCATAAATTAAAAATTACAAAATTCATTTGTCAACTTTTCAAAGCGAAAAGTTGTCAAATGACTTTTCTAATGTATGCTGAATGGGAATGAAGCTATATATTTTAAACTAAGCATGTTACAACCGGCTGAAAAATGACCAAAGGAATAAATATCGACGAGAAGTATATGATCGAAATGTATGAAAAATTTGCTACATAAAATATCTATACAATGCACATTCTATACTTCATTTTTAATCGCTACTGCGTCGACAAAAACTGCCTAAAAATCACCAAAAATAATCTACTTCTTCAAAATAGAAGTAACAAATTTGAAAATGAAGCTGTATACTGCATCTTACGCGACATATTGATCATCTCATTGCATGGCACGCTTTGGGCAACACTTTTGGATGTTTTATTCATGTGCTTCATCGTTTTAAAAAAATAAAAGACAAAGAGTAAGTAGACCAGCTTTAGTTTAAATAACCAAAACTACTGCAATACATATGGAAACGAACCAACTAAAACCTGTGAAATGCTTTGGACTCACACAAACAAATACTGCACTTGAATCAATATTACTGCTGAATGGCGTTCGCTTTCTATATATAAGTTTTGTGATAAGTGAGACTTAATGAAAAAAATTTGTGATTGGATGTGTAGGATCGCCGAAAAAGCAGCACTTCTCAAATACCGGCTACTTGGAGCAATGCTACAGGTTTGTCAAGCATTTGTCTAAAACTTGTCTCTGTGTTTTTTTCTCTATCATTTTTACAACTACATTCAGCAAACTTATTCTCTGACTTGATGTTTTAATTTTAAGATGCGGATCAAGCGAAAAGGCTAAAAAATATGAGCCTAACGCCAATCTTCCTCTCTCCGGATCAGAGAACCTTCGCCAACCCCATAAGCTATCTCGGAGGTCCTCGACTGCCAGCTTCGAGGAGCAGATCCTCCATAGAATCGATACTATCCCTCGACTAGAATCTCCAGATACCCACTGCGTTCTCGAGTTAGACACATGAATCCCTAGTCAAGAAAACAATATAAACGCTGGAAGCGTCAAAGGGGGCCACTACTTAACTGCCCCTTTAGTGGAGTCCGCGGATGTGAATCTCAAAGCAAGAGAATTAAATTTGTGGTGATTAACGTTTCTCGCGAAGTTGCATATAGAAGAAACTATCAATAAAACGTTTCTCGACACAATTAATACGTCGAATGGATTGTTATATTATATATTTGTCATTTATCTCGCGAAAACATAGTTACTCTAAACTCGCTCAAAACTACGGGAAACGATCTTATCATTTTTCTTTAGAGATCACAATACTTTTTTATATCATACAAACAATTTCAAAAGTGCGCAATGAAAGCATTAGAATAAGCTGGAAACCTACGAACATATGCTCTATCAGTAGAGGGGACTCTTGTAAACGACTCATTCTGTAAAGTACTGATGTGAGAGATTACTTTGTTGTTATATTATTGTTACGTATTGTCGTGATTCTAATTATTTATGTGCATTAATGTAATCATTCCTTTATTGTTATGTATAAGTATGTGAAATGATCAACGATAGATAGACATGATACTGCGCCCTCCAGTCTGTATTAAATTCATATAGAATTTAAAATCCCATTACAAATATGTGATTGCTATTAAAACGATAACTGAGTTCTAGCATTTGGATTTGGTCTGAAGAAGTCTACTCATATTATTAGAAACGTGAGAGATGCATACATAAATCTTTCGAGTGAGATGAAAGGTGCCTGTTATAACTGTACAAATTAAAATAAACTCAATTTTCGTTATAAATTCATCGACTTTATTTTATTTGCAGCTTTATGCGTGAAAAATATTTTTATGCATTTTTGTGTACAATATGTACATGCTTAAAGTCTTAATCCTAATACATGCAATTTAATGTAAAGAACATGCAATTATTGCACAACTTCAATTCATTTTTCAATCATTGGCAGATGAAAAACGAGACCTACGTTACTCGAAAATTTAAAACGCTTTATTGTCATAACAAGAGAAATTTCCTCTCCAAGGAACAACAGTAGATGAACGTCGATTCTGAAATGAAAATTTAATATTTCAAGCAACCATGGATTAGAAATTGTCTTTCTCTAGATATTTTTAAATACTTACTGGTAATACTGGACTAGCAATAGAAATACGTTCAGCAGGTGAGTAAATTATTTCACTTATACTATCTTCTCTACTTTCCAATTGTCCCCGTATTCTCAAAGGTCTGCTATTATGGTACATAACAAGTGCGTAAGTTGGAATCAGACAAATCGTAATTACAAGCACTGTCAAAATCCAAAACGTGGGTGAGAGCACAAGTCTTGGAAATACGCGGTACATGTTTCCGTCGTATTGTCTAAAATATAAAAAAGGAACAGTGATTTCATTTCTGCTTTGAAAACCAGTTTCAAATAAAATTATATTCTTACAAGTTCCAGAAACTGTAGAAAAATGTAAACGCAAAAAAGAATAGTTCTGTGGTTATTATGCTGAGCACAAATGGAATCGTCCAGTAGGAACTTAAAACAAGCAACTGAAATGAAAAATCAATTATTTTAATAAAATCGACAACGGTTATGATACTGTGATATGATGAGTAAAAATAAATACCTGTAGGTTAATAACTAAGGTAACTAGGTGAAATATGCAGGTACTGAAGCACCAATGATCCGCCGGTGTTCCGTCAAACAGAATAGGATTGTAAATATAATGATAGTGTGCAATTAAGTATATTGTACAGGTTTGCCAAATTGCTAAAAAAAAAACAATAATCTTTTTATTAAAAGTGCAAATTTTGAAATAGCACCTGGCATACGCATTTAATGATTATATTTATTACCCATAAAAATCCACAATAAAAATTGGGAGGGTGACAATAAATAATTCTTCTTATGCAATTGATACAATTGCGGAAATTTGAGCAGCTTTTCGTCAGGATAGTTCTGCTCGATGATCCCGTAAACTAAGATCGGTACCGAGGAAAAAAAAATGTTGAAGCACATTAGGAATATGCTGTCGTACAAAGCCTGTCCAGAAAATCCATTGTAAATACTAAAAAGCAGCTGAGGTGTGATAAAGACTAGGTTCTTGTAGAAGAAATACTGCGTTAGCACTGCGACCCTCAGGTAGTACCAATGACCATGAACGAGTAAGGCTCTGTCGAGATGCATAAACTTAGCAAAGGCGAAGTCAGCGCTCATCGCAGCCTGACGGCCCTCCTTGCCAGTAATGCCCAGACCTACGTGGGCCTCCTTAATCATGGACACGTCGTTACCGCCGTCGCCTATTGCCGCTGTCAAGGGTCTGCCACGTGCGCGCTTCACCAATTGCACTATCTGCTCTAGAAATAAGTTTACGTTACTAATTCATCATATAAATAAAATAAAAAACTTTTTCTACATTTCGTAAAAGCAAAATGGTGTACTGTCTAAAAAATAAGAAAGATTGGCCTTTTTCCCCCCGCCATTAGTATTATGAGCCGTATTTTCTAAGGAAAAATGTTATCACCTGGCTTTTTTGCAAAGGCGACATTCGGCAGCAAACAACAGCCTCGCAGGCCATTCCAACGTTCCTAAGCAAACTTGGGCAGTTTTTTAAAGCAATACCGGCACTTATTCCATCTACCAGCAATCCATATTGAACAAAAGGATCTAATTTGAGCTTCCGCCTGTAGATCAAACAAAAACAGTCCAATAAGAATTACTTCAATGCGATACTTTTTAATAAATTGTAGTTAATATTATAATTTAAACTTTTAGTACTCAAAGCTTGTTAGAACGCCGTAGCACATTGGGATTGACTTCATATCCATTAGCCTTAAGACTTTCGTGCCTTTTTTAAAGTGCCCACAGAAGAAAGCTATATTCTCTGCTGTCTCTGCTTTATCTCCTGTCAGCACCCAAATCTGAAGAATCATTACAAAGAGCAATTCTTA
This sequence comes from Trichomalopsis sarcophagae, assembly GCA_024372645.1. NCBI lineage: Eukaryota > Metazoa > Arthropoda > Insecta > Hymenoptera > Pteromalidae > Trichomalopsis > Trichomalopsis sarcophagae. The sequence continues at coordinate 133,669 of QLSS01000154.1, read as the reverse complement.
GACATAATATAGTATAAAGTACAGGTTTGCATATACATATAGATCTCATATATTTATATTAACCTTTATTCCAGCTATTCGTAGCTTTTCCATAGTCTCTGGTACACCCTCCTGTAACCTATCTTCTACCGCAGTAACTCCAAGCAGCGTCAATCCATTTTCGACATTCAAATACGCACTATCAATTCGTCTTGTTCTATCAATGCCTATCGTCTGCCTCGCTGCGCTTATTTCACGACTATGACGTTGATATTCATCTTCCGTAAACTTTTTAAAACCTATCACGAGAGTTCTCAATCCTCTCTAGAACGGATTACCCGTTATATTTTCTATGTGTCATTAGTTTGATTAAATTTAATGGTATAGAGTACCATAGATACTTACCATAGAAAAATCATCAACTGATATTTTGGCGGATTCTGGCTTTCCCTGATGTACTAGAGGAAATACTGTTGTGTCAGCTCCTTTACAGTACAGCCAAATATCTCCTGTGGTATCTCTAACTATCACAGACATTCTTTTTCTATCTGATGAATTTAAATAAAATAAAACTTGGATAAATTATAATTAGCTCAAACGTAAAATCCTGATTTATTAATTTATTGAAAAAAATGTACCAGAATTGAATTCTAAAGTATCTAGCCTATAAAACCTAAGCTCGGTTCCTTTTGCGTCGATCTTGATTTCGTCTTTGTTCCCATCGCCTTGGTAGATAACGCCACATCGAGCAGCTGCCTCAACTAGAGCTTTTTCATCTGCAGATGCTGCCTGATATTCTGGTAAGTCTGGATGCATCATAAGTGAACTGTTTAATCGGACTATTTTTTTCAGGCGAAAGCTCTCGCGAAACTCTACTCTCTTCATTTGAGCCTTAGCCTTCTGACTATCAGGAGCTATGTGTACAGTGTGGCAGATTGAGATGCTCAACATGAAGTGCCAGATTTCAGGCTGCAACGTTTGAAAAAAATCAATGCATTCAGTCAACCAATGATTCAAGCATATTGAACTATTCTAAATTATAGCCATAAACTAACCGTCCACATTCCGATTTTTTGAACATCCGTCTCGGTTCCGTTCGGGGGTAAAAGGTACAAATTACCGTTACAGTCTTTTTCTAGATAAGCGTAACCATCTATGAAACATCGTCTGAATATCATCAAATTCTCCGTTAATGTCCCAGTCTTGTCTGCAAATAAATATTCCACTTGTCCGAGATCTTCGTTTAAATCTGACGTATTGGCTATTGCTGGCTGTTCAGTTGATTCGTCGTACATTCTTAAATCCCAACTGAAGAAGAACGATCCCATAAACTTTTGAAGTTCTAGGATACAAAAAATACAGTTATTGATTTTGGAAATATAATAATGTATGCAAATTTTAACAATAATGTGTACATGCCTATAGTTACGTAAAGCGAAATCGGAACAACGTAATTGAAAAGAATAGTGAATGAAAGTATATCATTGTGAACGTTTGCATATATTGAGCTATTGAGTTTTCCTAGGTATACATCCCAACGAGCTGAACTTTCAACTATGACCTTCATCACGGTACAAAAACATACTTCCAGTATTAAAAAAGCTATGAATATCAAAACATACTTATTTATAGATCTAGAATAAAATAAAAAAATTAATGGACTATTCTTAAAATAGTGTACATCATAATATTAGAACAGCTCATGATGTATACTAACTTCTCAACACTTGAGAATTTGTTGATACTCAATTTCGAGTTGAGCGAGAGCTTGGTATCCCTACCGGTGTATACAGCACATCCGAGCACATAATCGGTATCTTTAAGTCTAGCACCCCTGAGCACGATATTTTCAATACCAAGTGGACCTTGTCGCACTTCTTCTTCGACGCTATCTTCCCGAGGAATACTTGCTTGTACTCGACCTTCGAATGTGTAGAGTCCGGCGATCGGTTGCTGGCAGGTAATAGTTGCCTTCATCGAGACGACCTGCTCGATTTCCAGATCGGCAAACGTTTTCGGGACCAACAGTGTCTTCAAATTCGTCTCGCCATCGAGGTTCGAAGTTGTTACATAACATTTGCCCGAAGACTCGCTGCTGTGCAGGATTACGAGATCACATGGTACGTCGTCGTCTCGGTTGACTCGGACAAGATCGCCTACTACAATTTGCTGACAGCGTATTTCCTACAATATCAAATTCTATTTTAAAAAATTGTTTCTGTTTGGAAAGTATTAAATCAATAGTTTATATTTAATTTAAAAAGTATTCACGCAATATTGAAAAAAAACAATTTCAAAGTCTTTTTCAAATTCAAGACCTGCGATAGAACTCTAAATCTCTTTAGAAAATAATAATTATTTATGCGCATGTGGTTATGAGTAGTGGAATTTTAATTTGTCACATCACAATACAGACTAATCTCCAAATTTAAAAAATTTCAATTATCGACAATACGCAAAAAAGCAAATCAAAGATTACCTGAGAGCATTTTCGACGGATAACAGTAACAGGTAGATTGTTCACCCGCCGATCGGACCTGTACCGCAATAGATCTTCGTAGCCCTGTTTGCATGCTGTTACCAGAATGACGAATAGTAAGGGTAAGGAGCTCGTCAATGGAGAAATTGGCGAGTTTATACTGGCAGCAACAATTGCAGTCACCAGAAAGTAAAAGTTACCGACTCGCCGAAATTGTTCGAACAGGTTTTTAGGAACGAAATTCCAAACTGTGTACTGAAAAAGTATCAAAGATTCTTTATGCTTATTTTTCCCAGTGTCTATTTGAAAATTTTAAATTTAAATTGAAAAAATTATTTGCGTTAGTAACCTCTACAAAGCCACTTCGAATTTACGAAAGTTTATAAAATATTTTTACCTTGCTCGACGTTATCCTATTTTGAGGAAATGGGCTATCGGATGGATCATTGTTTGGCTCAAGCTCAATGACTCTGTAGTCGGATGACGCGGAGCTTCCATAGCCCTGGGAATAAAGGAAACATAAACAGCAAATTAACAAGTCTATATAAGCATCGAACAACCTGAAGTTTAGTCACTAAAAACTCTCCTCAACGACATAAGAGACACTTGACAACCTCAAAATTAAATCTATACCTAGGAAATCCCTTCTAGTAGTTCATGTAATAAATAATTCCAAACCATAAAAGATATAAATGCCGCACAAGTTATCAAATGGAGTACAACAATGCTCGCATTACGTTCGATCCGTCTCGCGTTAAAACCGATTACGCTCTCCTTGCGGCTGCAACAGCAACGAAGATGCAAAAGCGGCCACGACTCCTTCCTCACGCAGACGAGTAGCCAATACATTGAGCACCTCTTCTCAAAGTGGCGCAAAGATCCGAGTTCTGTACCAGAATCGTGGGATGTTTACTTTCGTAAAGTCGAATCGGGCACACCTCTCGGACCATCACCGAGGAAATCCTCGCTGAAGTCATCCTCGAAAATGCAAGATGTGCCGGCGAATTTATTGGTCGCACAGAGAATTGAATGTTGGTGTTTTTTTAGTGATTAAGCTTTTGTGTCTAGTTAACCTCTACGCCGACAAAAAATTCCAAACGTTTTGTCTTGCGTATAATAAGTAGCAAAGATCTGAGCGTGAGAGATGGACCACTTCTATACTGATAGCAGAATTATGTTCTTTTAAAGATGACCTGATGACAAAGCCCAGAGTGAGGCTCAAGTCAGAAGCTGAAATACAAGGCGAGGCCTACGTGGAGAGCACGCTGGACATTAATGCCACTATACGCTCGTATCAAGTAATTAAAATTATGGAGCACTTATCGATACTCGGATACATTACTGTACACGAGTATAATAAACAACGATAAAACAGGCTCGAGGACATCTGATAGCAGACATTGACCCTCTCGGTATCCAAAACGCAGATTCAGCCAGACTCCAGAACACGAGTGACTTACCACCCAGACTAGTGGTGCGAGAGCATCTGAAAGGGATGACCGAGGCTGACTTGAACCGTGAGTTTCCACTTGGTTCCATCACAGTAATCGGTGGCGATAGGAAAACACTCCCCCTGCGAGAAATCATCAAGAGACTAAACAAAGTTTACTGTGGTCATTTGGGCTTGGAGTACATCTACATCCACGATTCGACTGTTGTAATGAAAATTGAAACGTTTTATTCATTCGTTTAATATAATAATGTATATAATTTTAACATCAACGCTACAGCAATGATTTTGTTGTTAGCTGGAATGGCTGCGTTACAAGTTCGAAGTACCAGGCGCCTGGGAATTAGCAGCGGAACATCGCAAGTGGATCTGGGTGAACATCATGAAGGCGGTGACGTTCGAAAATTTTCTCGCAAAGAAGTACGGTACCGAAAAGCGCTTTGGTTTGGAGGGTTGCGAGTCTTTCGTCGCTTCGATGGCCCAGTGCTTGGAAACTAGTTCTGAATACGGTGCGAATCTGGTGTTATAAAATGACGGATTTATGATTATATCGTACAGTCCCAACGGAAATGAATCTAAATTAGAGCGCGTTTCCTTGACTTACACAGGCGTGGAAACTGTCGCGATCGGTATGGCACATCGTGGTCGCTTGAATACGTTAGTCAACGTGTGTTCAAAGCCACTTCATCAGCTGCTTACCCAATTCAAGCCGATATCCTTAGAGGGATTAGGATCTGGGGATGTCAAGTACCACCTGGGAACTTGCACTGAAAGAGTCTTGGAGAGGTACAGCGAGAAAAAATATATCTAAGCCATAAACGGACATTCGATGTACTGAGTAACGAAAAATTCAAGAAGCGGCAAGAAAATGCACGTGTCAGTAACTGCGAATCCCTCACACTTGGAATCCGTCGATTCGGTGACAGTGGGTCGCGTTAGAGCAGAACAGGTGGAGAAAGGGGACATCAAAGGTCAAAAGTCCTTGGCCATTCTGGTCCACGGAGATGCAGCTTACAGTGGTCAGGGCATCTGCTATGAAACGATGCATCTTACTAAACTCCCTGACTACACGACTGGGGGCGTCATTCACTCTGTTATCAATAATCAAGTAAGTACACTTGTTTTGTTCGTCACACCTACAAAAAGAACTATTCGTAATAAGCGATTTTAAACACAGCAAAATGTTGTGATACATCAATTTGTCAATTTTATAATCGCACTCAATTGTTTCATTTGAGTACATAGATAAAAGCCGCATCTGCTTGGGCTTATTAATGTCGAATTCATAGTTACTAGATTTATATAAGCTCATACATAACAGATGATTACTGTACAATTATATCTCCAACAGATTGGTTTTACAACCGACCCAAGATACTCGCGTTCGAGTGCGCACTGTACGGACATAGGTCGTATCGTAAACGCACCAATATTCCACGTGCACGCCGACGATCCAGATTTAGTCGCCTATTGCAGTAAAGTCGCCATCGAGTATCGGTAAATAACTTATGTCATCGATTTTTTCGGTTTGAAATCTAAATAAAAATCATCCCGGGAAATCAATCGATAAAAAACTGATCGACAAAAGTTCTTATATATATATATATATATATATATATATATATCTTGTATTACCGGTGCTTCGATAATGCCTCACGCCGCGATTAGATCCACGTGAATCGTCAGTTTCGACGCGGGATTTTACAAAGTTATTTGTTAAACGGACGATGATAACGTCGACACTGCTTTTTGAACAACAGAGCCGAGTACCACAACGATGTAGTGCTCGATATAGTAGGCTACCGCCGAAACGGGCACAACGAGATGGACGAGCCCATGCTTACGCAGCCGCTTATGTACAAGCGCATCCAATCCCATCCTAACGTCCTCGCCATATACACTGATAAATTGCTCAAGGAAGGCCTGATTGATGAGGCGTTTCTCAAAGAAGTGCGTTTAATATACGTCGATGCGCAATCATTCAGATACGATTTTCATCAATTACTATCAAGTTTAAACTATTATGTATTTATCTCCTGTAAAACACCAGGAAACGGAAAAATATCTAGCTCACTGCGAATCCGAGTTCGAGAAAGCGAAGGAAATCAGTTCCATGCAGATGGCCGATTGGCACGACGTCCCCTGGACTGACTTTTTTTCTAACCAAAGTCCGACAAATCCCATTCCGTCAACTGGTATCGAGAACGAAGATATACAGACGATTTGCAAGTACGTGTCGACGCCACCCGAACACATGAAGCTTCATACCATGGTGAGAATAATGATACCTGAAAATTGTCCACGATTCACACTTAGAAATACGTATAAACGGTCTCTGTCATTTTACAAGATATAATATCTATTTTAAAATTGGCGTTTGTTGTGTAACGACCTTCGCAGATCAGAATCGATCGTATCTTACTATCTTTCATCAAACAGAGATACAAGTACCTAACAGTACAAGTATGACTCGAACGCAAAATTTGTCATCTCTGAGTGTAAGGTGAATCATTTTTGACCTCATCGATTGCGCGACGATAAAAATAGAAGCAAACTCGCAAGACCGGACATTAGGTGTACTACTTCAATATTTAACAAAAGAAATCATCACTACAACATAATCTCTTTACGATTTCCTCTTCGTATCGTTGCTGGACTTTAAAAAAATACTTTAGTCGTGCAAATGCAAACAATTTTCATGGGAAGGTGCACCGGATGATGGACAAGCGTCGCAAGTTGAGTGAATCCAGACAAATCGACTGGGCCATGGCAGAGTGTTTGGCTTTTTTGAGCCTTCTCAAGGCCGGGCATCACGTGCGCCTCTCGGGCGAGGACGTCGAGCGTGGAACCTTTTCCCATCGCATGCATATCTTGCACGACCAGGAGAAAGACAAAACCTGGGTCAATTTGCTCAATGATGTCTTTCCCGGACAGGCGACCTATACTGTCAGTAATTCTTCGCTCTCGGAGTACGGAGTTTGCGGTACGATTAATTTCAACGAATTCTTTCTCCTATTTTGCGTTTTATTTTTAACTTTTAAATTAGTCCTTATCTAACTTTTTCTCTCTTTTAAAGTACTTTTGAATACAATATAATTACGATAAAGCATACAAAGCTTGAAATATGAACCTATACGTATTTTTGTAAACCTTAAAAAATTGTAAAGTATAACAAATTGATTTTTCAAGGGTTCGAGCTTGGCTACTCATCGTACAACCACAAAAATCTAGTGCTGTGGGAAGCTCAGTTCGGTGACTTTGCCAACAGTTGTCAGGTGAAGTTGAATCTCTTAAAACATCGATAATCTAGTACAAATTATACATTTTTCAGTGAGCCTTACTATACACTGTTGAATAGTACAGCCGTGTATTGACAAAATGAAATATGTAGAAAAACTCACAACTTAGTGCTGGTGGAGTCCTCTCTTTAAAAAGTGACGGGCTTTGTTGTGAAGCATTTAATTGAGAATCGGTCGCCTGGTACAAGAATTAAGGAACGCGAATCAGAAATACGGATTTTATTATATAACCTACAAACGCTTCAAACTGTTGGCGCTAAGCAGGGAGCAAAATTTAAATGTTAATTATGACGTGATAAGGAGTGCGCGAAGCGCACTTAGTTTACTAGTATAGTAAATTTTTCATTGCCTCAAATATACTTCTGGTCGGACTTACTTATTTTTATTAATCGATACCCGATTCGGCAACCTAATTTAAAAAAGAATTGGTCAAAACACGCGTAATTCTCGCTGTATACCTGGCACTTTGTACCGTCAACAGTAGGAGCGACTCTGTTCCCAGCTGCGGAGCAGTAAGAGTTACCCCTCATGCCCCGATGACTAAATCAAATCGCAATAAACGACACACAGGTGATCCTGGACAATCTCCTTTGCTCTGGCCAGTCCAAGTGGGGCCGACAGGTTGGCTTAGTTCTCCTGTTACCACACGGCATGGAAGGCCAAGGTCCCGAGCACTCGTCCGCGCGACTCGAGCGTTTCCTGCAACTATGCGACGATGAGCCCGGGGACGGCGACGGCGACGACAGACCCACGCGACAGCTCTTCCACGTCAACTGGATCGTCTGCAATCTCACCACACCGGCCAACCTCGTGCACGCCCTGCGTAGGCAGATACTCATGCCATTCCGCAAGCCGCTGGTGAGCTCTGCCCCGGGATAGTTTTAACGGAAATCGATCGACGCGCTGCTGGAGTACTGTATACTTTTTTTTATTATAGTCACTGCAGGTGGATGTATTGTGTAGTCCAGGCGCTAAATAAATGACGCGTGTCGTCGCGAACCGTTCGAATTGGACTGTGCAAAATATAATGTAGGAAACGTTCACTCGCGACTCGAATGTCTATTGAGAATAAATTTTCGTCACAGTTAAAATACCGATACCGAGCGATTATGGCGTTCACGGAGAGTAACTGCACTGTCGTTAAAAACAAACCCGACTGCAATTCCCGTACGCAAGCACTTGCTCCAATATCGACAACACGTGAATTTACGCATACGAGCGTCGGCTTATCGCTCATAACAGCCTTCGTTTCCGCCGTCGTGTGTAAAAAGTTTGTGGAACGATAAGAGAAAATCGCGCCCGTAGGTTATCATGACGCCGAAATCGCTACTGCGTCACCCGATGGCCCAGTCGAGCTTCGACGAGATCGGTCCTGGGACGAGCTTTCAGCCTTTGATACCGGACCAAGCGGTCAAGCCGGAGAGTGTGAGGAAGATCCTGTTTTGCAGCGGAAAGGTCTACTACGAGCTCTACGCGGAGAGGAAAGAGAAAGGACTGGAGAACGAGATCGCGATTCTGAGAGTCGAGCAGATCTGTCCGTTCCCCTACCGACTCGTCGCGGAGCAAGTGTCAAAGTACCCCAAGTGCAAGGTGGGTCGATGCTTATCGCGCGCACACACGCGCGAGCTTTATGGAAGTTGTTTTTAGAAATAAATCGCCGTTATCTTGTTCCGCTATGAAAAATTGCTAAGCGCAGCAGAATAACTCGCAGTGCCGAGGTTTTGCTGAATAATACATGTTACACGCATAATAGCAAAAGCAAGAACTATTGACAAAATATTGTATTGAAAAAAATGCAACGTACACGCTATATCCATTCTTTACGATAATTTTTCACTACTTGGCAGTCGCTATTAAAACGGATGATACTTATTACTTCGCGAGTTTTCATCTGTTTTTATTGAGTGACTTCATCTCTATACATCTTACTCTCATAGTTCTCACATAAACAACGTTGCTTACATTGGCATATCAATGTTTAGACATTGCAATACTGCAGAAATTTTTCCTTGAATATTATTAATATACATGGAAATCATTTTTAAAAGTGTCGCGAAAATATTGATGCATATATAGTTTAGCGAAAAGTATAGTAAACGCATGACGACGAATATGAAAAGACGAGAAAATTAATCCCTTCCATAAAAATGCAACGCATCGTTTACAGTTAATGTGGTTGCAAGAGGAGCACCGCAACCAGGGCGCCTACCACTACGTCCGCGAGCGTCTGGCCCACGCGCTGAACCTGTCCCTGGAGGAGGTGCGCTTCGGAGGCCGTCCGAGCTCGGCCTCCCCCGCCACTGGCAGCAAGGTCATCTACGAGAACGAGCGCCGCGACATGCTGGCCGCGGCCATGGACTTGAACCGATGACGCGATCACCTCCTCTCATGTGATGTTTGCGTAGGCGATAAGGCGTATTGAGCCGTGTCTCTCTGACGAGCTTCGCGAAAATTGTTTTTGAGCGCGCGCGCGTGTGCCCTTCGAAAAGTGAACGGTGACGAGTCCTCAAAAGTTTGAAGAACAAAAAAGCTCGGCATTTTTTTACTGCATAAATGTAGAGCGACGAGTGCAGAGTCGCGATGCGTTAAGTAGAATAAGTCGGGCTCTGGCGAGGCGCAGTTGGATCACTTAAGCGCTGCGGATCGGTGCTAATTATACTACGCAAACGCTCGTTCTATTTGATTAATTATTTTTATTGTTTTGCACAGTCGTGTGCATGTAACAGTCGATTATCTTCAGTTACGCCTATGCAGAGATCAGTTCCGGCCATTGAAATTCCGTGCATTAGCATGAAAAGATTTATAAAACGGTTAACGTCGATTTTTATATCGAAGTATCGCAACTCATTCGCCGATGAAAAAAAATACGCTACTCTCGGCGGGTATGAATATTTATAAATTTATACGGATAGTTGGAAATTGTATCTCTTATTCAATCGCGCGTGTGAGTGCAGACTTTTTTATAGAAGCAAAAAAGCGAAGGCGTGTACCTTACATAAAAGGAATGTCTATCGGCAAAGAATATCGCGAGCGCGAGATAAATGTACGAATAACTGCGCTGTAGAAAACTGCTTAAAAATAAACATTAAACACACCCATGCACCGCTAGATTACATTTTTTCCTCTCTTAAGAGCAATACAAAGAGGCTCACCAAAACACAAGAATAGCGGCTTTGTCGGATCCCGAGGCGAGCGAAACTTTTCACCTTTCGGCCGAGAGGCGCAGCGTAGAACGTGTTCAACTCCGTTGGAGAGCCAAGTCGCAACTAAGCCGAGAAGTGCTAAGTAGCGCAGCTACGATCAATCGGAGCTAAGGATTCTAATGGAGTTACGAGCAGTGTAATAACAATTGCAACTATTCAACCCTCCTTGTCAATGAATGAATTGATTGTTGCGTTACGCACATCGCGGAAGTGGATTTTTCCTTGAGTTTCGTTGCTGAAGGTAAGAGTTTGCTGGGATTCTGTCAGAATGTATATAGATGCAGATCATTTTTTAAGTTAAAGTTTTTTAAGTTAAGTTAAAGTTATTTATACAATGTCTATTCTGGTATTTTTTTGTACTCATCGTTGCGCTAAAATGTCTCGAGCAATGTCATTGTCTACCAAACGGTGGTAAACCATTTTTCAATTTTTACACACTAAAGCACGTCCATTTTACCTCAAGAGCTGCAACAAGAACACTATACATAAATAACGATTGCTCACCATTTGCCTGTTCTTGAGATCACTTGCAGTGACGTACGCTCACGAATACTCAAAAACGTATCCAGCACCTGGATGCACCGCGACTTTTCCCATACCCCGAAAAGAATTCAGAGAAGCGCGCGTGCACTTAACGGAAACTCGCGGCCAACTGAAGCCTGGCGCGATATTCTCGCTCGATTTTCAATCTTTATCCGCGGGAAGGGATGTGCACGATAACGTAGATTAAGGTGTTTTAGGTTAAAACCGCTTTATCTCTAGTACTGATAAACCTGATCAATTGCGAATGTACTACTATATGTGCGGCAAGTGGCAAATGCTTGGAACATTAATATTCGATGCCTGTTACGATAAAGCTTATTGAATTCATTATCTGACGTTTTTAGCATTCCATCTTTTCCGGTGATACAGCGATTTTCTTTTCCATCAATATATGTCTACTGCTTTTGTAATTTCACGCTACAGAAAACTGAGAAAAGAGAAATAAGGTACAATATTAAGTAGACTTTATTTACGTACGCACATTTTTATTTCTATTTCCTCCTCCTCAAACATGTATCTAAAATCATTTAAAAATCTGAAACAATGGAAAAGAGTTTTCTCATAACTCGAACATCGGAAATATCACGATTAAATGTGAAAACTTACACAGTTTGTCACGCTCAAAACAAATAAACTACTCCAATTCACCAGACACACTTCATGCAAATGTTTGTCACTTGGACGGATCAACTAACACTACATGTCGCGGCTGACGCTCCTCTTGAACGTCATGGAGCGAACTTCGGAACCGTTTGGTTTACCGGATTTGTATGAATTCGGGTTTCCGGATGTCGGCGTCGGACTCTGAGAAGGCGTTACACGCTCTTCGTTTCCCTTCTCTCGCTCCATTCGCTGCTTGCTAAATTTGCCCATTCCCGGCCTGTATATCTCCATTGCTGGTCGGTCCTGAAAGTACAAGCATTATGTAAGACATTGTTTGCTATTTATTATGATGTCTTTTTCATTAAAGCAAAACACATTTTTTAAACAAATAAAAATATGAGCTTGTATCTTATCGTTGCGTTATATTATACAATTATGAACAAAAATTCCCGATTCTCGGTATCGTAGATAAGTCTACAAAAATGACAGTAGTCCTCATATTTTACCGCGTAAGCAATTAAATCACCTTGTTTCTAATTCTTCGTTCTAAGCGCGGATCTTTTTTGTCTTTCTCTTTTTCGTCGCCTCCATTCTTCTGCAAGTTATTGTCGTTGCCTCCATCGAGTGACTTGTGCCGTCTGAGGCACGCGCCATCATGATCCCTACTATCGTCACCACTTCCGCTACCTTTGCCACCGCTTCCACCTACATTTACCCCAGTTCCGTTATCTCCTCCACTTTCAAGTGAACTTCTTCGCTTAGCTATTCTCGACTTTACAGGACTTTTTTTCGTATCATTGGTTTCGAGAGTGGACTGGGAGAGACGTTCGCAGATTTCTGTCAAAATAAAATAAGGATGTTATGTAATTTTTGAAACAATAGGAGTGTATTTATTTTCGACGTTATTCTTACCCTGTAGTTTATTGTCAATTGATTGTTCTGTATCTTGGATTTGGTCCAAATCGTTCTTAGTTTTTCTAGATGAATCATTCTGTTGTTCCACTTGAGCTTTTGCCTCGTCACATTTAGTGACTTCTCCAGATTTTTTATTTCTGTGTTTGAATCTGTTTTCACTCTCATTTTTTTCTATTGAAATTGACATACCCGCATCTTCGTAATCCTCATCACATTTGTCATTGTTATCATAATTGAGTTCTTCTAAAGTTTGCTCAATATTTTGCTTCTTCTGTATTTCTGCCAATCTCTTTTTCTCTAGCCGCATTTTCTCATAACTTTTGCCTCTTTTCTCCTCAAGTTTCTTTTCTTTATGAAAAGCACTTTCTTCTTTCTCGTGGACACGATCTTCTTTCGCATGACTTTCGTCTTTTTTGTTATAAAACTTTTTATCCTCGTGTTTCTTGCTCTGTTTTACCTCTTTATCCTTGATTCGATCTTCTCTGAAATTTTTTGCAGGAACTTTGATATCTCGGCCCATCTTGTCTCTGTATTTTTCTTCTTTTTTGTTCCTATTTTTGACGTCTTTATGTACAGTCTTTTCCTTGTCATCTTTATTCTCTTTATTTTCTCTGTTTACTATGCTATCCTTGTCTCTTGTTTCTCGGTCTTCCATATTTTTCAACACCTATTATAAAAAATAATGTTAAACATTAATAATCAGAAAATAATCGAGCAAGCACACTCTTCTATGAATGATATTTAATCTTACTTTTGAAACCATAGGTTCGTCTTTGTTTCTCTTTCTCTCTATATCTCTTCTGCGTTTCTCTTCTCGCTTCTCATCTCTCAAACGTTGTTTTTCTTGCTTCCTCTGCTTTAAGAAATCTAAAAGTGGTGTTGTAGTAACCTTCTTAGGTGCATCTAAACAATAAAAACACAATGTGATAGTGAATTTCTCATTACAGTTAAGCTACTTTAGAGTTATGGGACTTACGATCAGATGGTTGAAAAGAGTATTCAGTTTTTGGCTGAGCATTTGCTGAATCAACCTCTTGATTCTTTAAACTTTCTAGAAAACTTATGTAGTATGGATCACTCTCAATAGTTCCACATTTGAGATCTTTCTTTTTGCCAACTCGCTTCTTTGGTACTCTTTGGAAAGGAGCATATTCCACCACAGCCGGGTACTCTGTACCTTTTGCATCCACAAAGACGTAGTTGTCAAACTTCTCCCGAAAGGCAAAAATGTCCTGTGGATCTACAAAATCTATGTAAGCTCTGGAGAAAGCGTACTGGCCCAACGACATGTCTGCTTTAGCAAAATACATGTAATCATATTCTGGTAGTGGAGAAACTTGCTCCAAAAACTGCTCCTGCGTCATGCTTGGGGGTAACCTCCTAATAACAACCTGTAACACATGACATATTTCTATATTGTTCAGAAAAATAATCATCACAGAAACAAACAGACTACCTGGAGCGCAAACAAACAGTTATACAGAAACTAACCTTAGTCATGGGTCGGCATTTTTCCTTCTTTCCTTCCTTGGTTTTGCCGATTTCCGTAGTGGTATTCGAGGCATTTTGATCAGTTTGTTGGATCGTGGTTGACGTTTCAGTGGATTGTTGGGACTCTTCCGTCATATTTGCTCCGATTCTGCAGATCTGGGAAAGGAAAACAAACCTCGACGAGGATGTATAGTAAGTATATATACGTGGTTATATGTAATGTATGTGTGTCCACTAGCTGCAGTCCGATCCAATAGTCGCGAGCGGAGAAGAGTAGAACTGCGACTAAATCCTACTGTAGACCTGTATTTTAAACATCGCGCATGCGCACTATTTGCTTTAAAATCAGCTGCTATACGTGCGTATGTACATACCTATATACCTATGTATGTTTAAAGTTCGTTTTGTGAAGTTAAAAGCAACAGTCAACTGTAAATCAATATTACTCATTGATGAAGAAACGTAATTATATTATTATTGATTATTTTTTATTTTTTATATTTATTGTTCGAAATTTGAAAAATCTAAAATTTTTCAACAACTAACAAATTGCCGTCCATGATCGCATGTTCCGTCATTCGCAAAATAAATTCGCATGCTCAGAGAGTCAGTAAGTATGCGGTCAGTCGTGCACGAGTTGTTTTGAAGCGAGAGCATAGTATAGCGAGCATCGCTATTCGCTAGCACAGTTAGGTTATCAGCAGTGCACAAAGACAGTTTGCTAAGTTACAATCAACGTAAATATGGGTGATGCCGAGCAAGAAAATACAGATCGTGGTGATGGGGATAACAATAAAAATGATAAACTATTCACGTTAAAAAAGTGGAATGCTGTTGCCATGTGGAGTTGGGATGTCGAGTGCGACACTTGTGCGATTTGCCGCGTCCAAGTCATGGGTAAGTTTATAACCTCGACAGTCAACAAGCCGAACCCTTGCTCGTTTATTGCTAACATTTATTGTTTATTTGCCTTATTTATTGTTTTATTTGCCTGTCTATGGATACGATTGATTTAACCTTGAACTTAAAGTGCTCTATAATATAAGCATCATTGCAGCTATATTATGTATTTATTTAAAAAAGCTGTTAAATGATGACTTGTATAAATCTTTTCCTTCCGATTGCTTTCTAAATCAGGAATTTTACTTCGTCGTCATCTCTTCAATATAAGTTTTGTAAATCTAGAAAGGTTTATTGTTTAAAACAAAAGTACTAATCTTCCCTTGATTAGTTTTAGCTTTCTTCTATTATTATTGACTACAACTCTATGCGTATACAGAAAACAAATAACAATTAGGTATAGGTATTTAACTTTTAAAGGAAATTAAGATGAAATAATTAACTTATGAACCTTTATCTATATGATACTGGTGATATGTATTATACATATTTCTTTCAAGCGACCAAAAACTAAAAGTAGTTACGTATTTGGATATATTTTTTGGAGTTTGAATTCAAATTTTGGGGAAGTAGGAAATAAGTAGAGAAAGTTTATGGAAAATTGTTCTTTATCTTTATCGCCATCATTTCAGTAGTGCATTATAATATATTGAGTACTGTCTAATCATTCAAACAGCTATGTGCTACATAGCTGTACGTATTTCTCGTGATGAACATTCCCATCGTGCACTGATGCTAGTTATTTTGATTTTTTGATAGAATTGTTTTAAACAGGTACATTTTTTGAAAGTATTACAACAATAAATATTGATTAGGTATGATTATTTTTATTAGAAAAATAGCCATTGCTTCTTAAGATTATTAAAAATATCGCTAACTAAAATATATAAAGTTGGAATTATTATAGATATCACGTTTCAACAAGGTTTCGAGCACTAAACTCGAACGCACAGAAAGGAACCATTTTTCAGATCTATTTAGCATTCGTTGACATTCTTCCATAAACGGCTCGCATCTGGAGACGGCGCAAGGCCATGTTAAAATTAAGTACATGCTATTGATCCTGTACTTATATTTTTGCTTAGCACAAGTTTGATCGAATTGCACGTGTTATCCTTCCTAAAAAAAAAATCTGCCTACTTGATCTCAAAACTTCAACAATCTTAAATGCTACTCTAAACGCTACATCTATCTTCGAAAATCTTTAGAAGGTAAAAATTTATATTATAGTTATAATATAGTGTAGTAGTAAATGTATCATTGCATCGCTTAGTAATCTACTAATCGTTTATGTATCTCTCTCTCTCTCTCTCTCTCTCTCTCTCTCTATCTCTCTGCCTCTTTCTTTCATTATTTACACAGAGCTATCTACAAATCTTGGAATACATAATTGCGAAAGAAAGGAAGAGCAAGAGAATCCAGTTTTCTCTACATAAGCCTCTGACTATGTACAATTTTCTCACGGCTCGCCGCGAGAATCATGAAATATTCGCATCAATCAATAGCAGTAATTATGACGAACGCTACAGGTATATATCCTAATTTCTAATATCGCACCTTGGTTCTTTGTATCCCGTGAAACGCTGCACCTCGCGCGCAAACGTCATCGGCTATGCGTTATTGCATTATTTCTATACCTATATACGCACGTAGCGTATACGACACACATCAGTTGCGCGCTACGCTATTGGCTTGAGGTAGACCCCGTCTCTGATAGGATTGCCGAACAACAATAACGGAAGCTATACACCTAGTCAACAGCAATCGCTTTTCCTCATCGTCATATATCTATACGTAAACTGAAAAAAAACTCAGCCATTTTAACTGAAATCGCACCAGTAATCCGTCATTGTACGAAGACTCGCCAAAATTACCGTAGAGTTCAGTAGTTTTAAAGAATCAGTTCGATCGTTTTTGCTGGTTGTTCTCACTGAACAGTCGTTACGGTGGCAGAACGGTCAACACTACCGGACTTTACAGCAGAAATGACAGTGTTTTTTCAGTGTATATGCGCATACATCCATCTTCCGGCAACAGTTTCTAACAGCAGTCTCTACAATTCGTTTGCCAACAAAGACTGCACACAGTATTGCTCATTCTCGAAAAGAAGACAAAAGACGCACAACTTGCGGTTGGAGTCGAACGAGTATCAACTGCACCGGATGAATGTCGAGTGTCGACCGATCAAGTTGTTCCCAAGTTCATCTGCAGGCTATAATTTACAGAAATATCTGATTGCGAGCAAAGTAAAAATATAAGTTTTTGGTCTGTCGCGGGAGAGTCGTGTCGGCCGCCGCCGATGAGCGACTAATCGTCCGATCACATCAGCAGCAGCGGCGTCATCGACTTGGCGCAAAGCATCATCATCGTCCGAACGGGAAGTGGGACTCAGCAGGCCATGGGCGTAGGCTTGATGTTGGCAACGGCGCTCATCCTCCTGACGGGTCCGGTGAGGCCGCGCTCGATCTCCTCGAGCGACCTGCCGCTGGTCTCGGGCACCCAGGTGATGACGAAGAGCAGGCCGAGCACGCAGATGGCGGCGAAGAGCCAGAAGGTGCCGGCCGAGCCGAGCAGCGCCAGGACGTCGCTGAAGGTCTTGGTGACGATGAAGGTGCAGGTCCAGTTGAAGCTGGTCGCGACGCTGGCGGCGCTGCCGCGGATCTTGGCTGGCAGGATCTCGCCCATCATGAGCCAGGGGATCGGGCCGAAACCCAGGGAGAAGCCGAGCACATAGACGACGAAGGCCGTGAGAGGCAGCCAGCCGAGGCTGGCCGCTCGCAGCGGGTCCACGTTCTTGATGTAGAAAAACGCACCCAGAACCACTAGCGACACGATCATGCTGACGCTGCTCATGTAGAGGAGGATCTTGCGCCCGAGCCTGTCGATCAGGGCCGTCGCGAGAAAGGTCGAGGCGAAGTTCACGATGCCCACGATTATGGTGCACAGGTTGGCGTCCATCGAGGTCTCTGCCGCCTGCAATGGAAATAGCGTCGAGGGTCAGTCGTGCGCCCATTCTCGAGCTCGCGATTTTTCGAGACTTGCGTTGTAATGCATAGTTGCGGAACTCACATCGAAGATCATGACGGTGTAGAAGATGACGGCGTTGATGCCGGACATCTGCTGGAAGAACATGAGTCCCAGGGAGATGAGCAGGGGCTTGAAGTTGTTGCCCTTGAAGAGCTCGGTCAGGGCGCCCTGGGTGGCCTGTCTCTCGCTCTCGACGTGGGTCTTCTCGATGGCGGTAAGCTCGTCCGAGACATCGGCGCTACGTCCGCGCAGCCACTGCAGGGACCTGCGGGCGCGCTTCGTCTTGCCCTTGGAGATGTACCACCTCGGGGTCTCGGGGATCATGACCATCAGCAGAGCGAACGGCAGCGGCAGGATCGCGCCGAACAGGGCGAGCTTCCACCAGTTCAGGTACATGCCGACCACGTAGCTGACCAGTATACCTATCGATTTCGCATTCGTTACAAATGGCACAGTTCGCGATACTTAGCTTTGGACATTTCACCTCGTCAAACTTACCGATGTTGCCGAACGCCGTGGGCAGCAGGCCGAGCGAGCCCCGCACTTCCGGTTGGATCGTCTCGCCGAGGTAAACGGGCAGCGAGAGCGACGCGACTCCTACGCAGAAACCGCTCAGTGCTCGGCCGGACAGGATCATGGCGACGTTAGAGGCAAGGCCAATCAGTAGCCAAGCTGTAATCGATCAGGTTCGAATTGAATTCGTTGCGAAACTGTCGCATTGCAAGGCTCGAATACAGTGTATTATACTCACAAATAATGAATGGGAAGGCTGTGAAGAGGATGGTGTTCCGCCTTCCGATGTACTCGATTAGGGGTCCGCCAGCGATCCCGCCGAAAAGCGCGCTCAGTGGCATGATGGATCCGACCCAGGAAGACTGCAATCACAAAGGTCACGAAAGCGTTATTACAAGTACTCGCGGCATGCTGATGGAGCGAGCGCTTAAGCATTCCGAAAATGTCCGTTCCGTGATTTCTCGGGGGACCTTCTGCGGCTTTTCACTTTCCGCCGGAAGAAGAAGAGGCACACTTGACCTCCGACGAAGGTCCCAGATCTCCGAGTACGCAATCGGCTCGCGTTTTTCGCGCGCAGATTCATCGAACCCGAATTCGCCGAAGCGACGCGATTGGCGCTGATTCATCGCGCCGAGGCTTGCTTCGAAGATCATGCGCTTCTGAACGGCGGCAACTTGTGCGGGAAAGCCCCGCGTTAATCGAGAGTCAACGTCGCCGCCATGAGGATTAATTGGACTCGATCGAGAGCTTGCTAAATTTAAATTATACTCGGTACAACATCGATTTTCCCGCTTGATACGCGCAGAACTTTTCCACCGGCATTTACAGCCGATAACTCACGTGTGATGAAAATAATTGAAAAGAAAAATCCAGAACGTCCTGAACGAAAGTGCCGGCCCGACGCGCTCTATTTTTACATCAGTGGGGGCATCAATTAATCAGGAATAAAAGGTAGAGGAGCAGGCCAATTGTAGAAATGGAAAATCGTGAGCGCACGCGTGGCGCGCCTGTAAACGTGCGCCCGGGGGATCGGCAGAACGCTTCGGCCAATCAGACGAGCCCCTCGATCGTGACGCAAGTGCGGAGGTCAGTCTCGGCTAACTGGCCGATTGACCCGATGGACAAGATCTTTTTTCTCTCGTCGATGCTCGATCGATTTTTCTGTTTTGCGGTGTTGCTTATTATTGCAAAACAGAACAATTGCTGGATTTTCGTTGGAACGTTGTTTGTGTCCAGTGCAGCATAGCCGAGGAATCTCACTCGTCGGTCGCTCTCCGAGTCAATAGAAATCGTTTTCGAACCGCGGCGCTCGAAGCATTCCGAGCCGATCGAAGTAGGTATTAATAGATTTAATTGGTTCGCTATATATGAACTCGTTGAGCGACAATAATCGTAGCGCAACTGCGACCGTTGTCGTTGTTGAGTAAAATGTGCAAAAATTATACTGGAAATTGAGGGACGACAAAATGACGACGGATACACGGGAAGCGCTGAGAGGCAATCAACGTCCGTCGAATTCACAAGTCAGCGTGAAACCCGCACACAAATTGCATCTTCGACTTATCGCTCACGTTTTCCCGACAGCCATTAGTCTGAATTTTGACGCTGACAGCCTCTTAAGGAGGAAGTAACCGATGAAGAAAAAAATTGCCGAAATTCGCTCAACGAGACAATAGGGCTGGACATTTTCGGCACCGCTTATGCGCGATTACAACGAGTATATTTATGGTCATGAGATTATCTCGCTCGCTGGACAGCGTGATGACGAGCAAACGAGCAGTAGACTACAACGTGCGTGTATTATGATGTATAGGTATATTGCCAAGAGGAAAAAAAAATGGTACTTACAGCATCTTTGGTGACTTCGAAATCAGGGTTGAGCGTGCTGTTGGTCATTGACACGATGGCCGGCGACGTGTAGGACGAGGCGAACCCGACGACCATAGAGCCGAGCGACACGGAGAACGCCGCCAACACCTGGAATCACAAAAAATCGCCGGGAAGCGCGTTAATCAACACAGCCGTAATGTATACTCATCGCGAATGACGGACTATTCGCGCGCGCGCATGTATTATGTAAACACTGGACGCTCTCCTGGGCATATCGATACGAACGAGTAGAGCATCGTAGGTATTCGGCCTCGTGAATTCGGCGCAAGCCAGAAGATCAGCTCTGGAAACAATGGCCGCGACGGTTCCATTGATAAGAATCGCGTTGCATGAATCCACGCGCGTGAGAGAATCGCATTCCCGGGCGTCACGTCTGGCCCGATAACCCGGATTCCTCGCGTTCTACAATCTGGCGCGTAATACTGCACAATACAACTAGCTCTGCCCCGCGCGGATGTGAGCGTGTACCTGGGAGAAGGTACACTTGGCCACGGGCTGGTTCCCCGGCACCTCGATGTTCACGTGGGTGTCCGCTCGCATCAGGATCTTCATGTTGGCGGCCGATAGTCCTGCGTCCCTTCCTGATGACGATGGCTATGGCTATGGCTATGCGGCTAGGGTATCGCGATACGCTATCGGAGCTGCTCGCGGCGAGACTGTCGAGAGCGGCACAACACAGAACGAGTATAAACAGCGGCTTGTAAATCAGCTCTATCGTCGACGGGCAATCGATCCTCGACGGCGCCCCTCTGACCAATCGCGTAGACGCGTGTACGTATATCGAAGGATGGAAAAGTTGCTGCAGCAGCCCGTGCGCTCGCCGTATGTACACTCTCCTCGTGGACCCCTCGCGACTTGGCTTATATAGGAGGAAGCTCGCGAGAACCCCTTCCTTTCGCGGCTCTCCTCCTCCTCCTCCTCCTCCCTCTCGTGCAGCTTCAGCTACGCATACGTATATTGTCCTCGCGTGTGCGCAATTGTTGGCCGACGATGCCCCCCTGCAGCCGCCCTCCCGAGACGTCAGACGCGGGATCCGCGGAGGCGCGTCTCTCGCATCGCTCCTTGCGCAAATCGATATCTGGATCAGACGAGCATTAACTCAATTTTTCGCCGCCGATCGGTTAACGCGCGAGGCGTGACGTGCTCGCTCGTGCAGCCGTGTTTGCTGCAGACGACCGTTCCTCATGTGAAAATCCGCCCGGAGGATTTATCTGCGCGGCAATAAACTGCCTCGAGCGTCAGGAAGATTGCGCGCGTAAAACTCGTCGAACTTTATTAGAATGTCAGCGTTCTCTACTGCGTTTCTCTGCGTCTCGTGAGATGAGCAATCCCGCCTCGTCTCGATTAGATTATTGAAAATCTCTCTAGCCTTTTCTAGGCCAATAAAATCGGCCACGCAACGACATTGTTTTACAGTCTCTTTTTATTTTTCCTCCTCGTCGTTGCTATAGCCTACATAGCTCAACAAACGCTGCGCTTTGTGCGAAAACGAGGGCAGCTTTTCGACGCCCGTCTGCTGCATTATACGTATGCCACAGCTACATACGGAGAGTTGCTTACGCGGCAGAGTTCCGCGTCAGCCCCGCTGCTCTTTTCGCTCCCACCGTGCCGTGATCGTTTCCCGGCTTACATCCCTTACACAGGGGATTCCAATAATTTTTGGATCTCGATGCCCTCGCACGACAATTACTGCTATCGCGCCTGCAAAAATGAAGTCCAAATGTTTAAGCATTGCTTTTGCTCTTGAACGTTCATTTTTCTTAGTTAATTGGTGCTCAATTCGCAGCATGTTAGGAGAGAGAGAGAGAGAGAGAAACAGGCGAGAGAGTAGGTTAAAAAAAGAGGCGCCGCCTCTTCTCTTTGACATCCAGCTGCCTGCCGATCGATATTCCGAATTGGCGTCACGATCGCGATCACTCGTCATCAGCGCTCACAAGGTCCGTCTCTGTGTCGCCGCTAGCGCGAATTCCGGAAGTCATGCGCTTTTCTCGCGATTCTCCGGCCGGCTCAATTGATGCAAACGCACTCGATCGCTCGGAAAGACATTGGCAGGAGGAGCACGTTCAGCTGCACGGCGCGACGACAGGTGCTGCCCTTGACAATAGATGCTTATAGTCTATAGAAGACGCGCGACCATATCGCAGACTTGATTCAGACTCGCGATCTGATACAAGAGGCAATGGTTACGAAACGTCGCGTCGTTAATCGAGCCAATATGATCCGCGACTGCGAAAAAGCCGCGAGTTCGGAGGGCTGGTGCGTTAACCTTGCGCTCCTTACGGCCGTGAGGTATCGCGCTCTCTTGCGGTACTTTTCCGTTTTGCAAAAGCCATTATTATCGAATTGCGCACGTGATGCGCCGCGCGTTAGTTCTGAGCATATTTCATAGATAATTTACGGTGCGTATATAAAAGTGAGATTCTTCGCGTCTTTCGCAGTGCGCAAGGCACTTACGCCTTGCACGAACGCGGCTGGAAATTTTCCATTTTTTCTCGACTCGTGACCAGAGACGGTGCTCATTTCGGCGCAGTCCTTTATCTCTCACTGTAGCGAGTCAAGACTTTCTCGAGAGATAGCCCGAGGTAAATAGCGCGAGCTTTTATAATATTGAACGCTGGAACATAATTGTCGCGCTGCAAAACAACAAACAATAACGTGCGTTTGCCTGTACAGAGCTTCAACGGCGGAGTAAACAAACGCCGCATTTCATCGGCGACGACATTCCTTCAAATAAATCCCGCTCCAGCACTCGGTTATGCACAGACACCTGTCACGCGGCTAATTGGAAAAGCGATGTTTTACGCCACACTCGTACATCTTATTCGCGGGAAATTGATCTGCTCGTTTTGGCGAATTCGCGCTATTCTGGCGCTGATGCAAAGAGCTGTTACGCGATCCATCCCATTACGCAATCTACTGCTCTGCTCGGCCTGAAATGACAATGCCGACTGTTATACTACTCTGCTACGCCTTGTTATTCCGAATTCTTTTCCTCGCGCGAAGGCACGGATCGATTTGCGAAAATCGCTCGCTGTGGACAAGCTGTTTTTTGCGAGAAACGCACGCGATGTATGGGGTGGCGAAGAGAGAAGCGGATCGCTCGCAGGCGGCCGATCAGACTCGCGTCTATTCTACTGCGCGTCGCACATACACTACATATCGACGTAGTGGATCTCACCGGTGCAGTATATAATACCTTTACGTATAATTGTACTTTGGAATGCATTGCTTTAATCTTCCGGCACATTCTACTTTTTGTTAACAATTTCGTCGTATTTATTTCACCATAACAGTCATATATATATATAATATTTTCATTAATTGGTTCGACGACTCGTGCTTTTGTTTATTATGTTTGTTTTACAAGTGGCATCGAGTCCTTATCGAGCCTGATTATAATTTCGAATACCTGGTCACAACCGAATGGTAAATTGTTTATTTTAAACGCGTTATTAATTAAACGTCATTAATTCGCCACGCACGCATTTCGTAATACGCATGTAATCCGCGGCTAATCGGCCAAAGTATAATCCATCGAATTTACGATGACACCACATCAACAAATCATGGCGGGTCGCGACTTCGAGAACCTAATTGACTGTACATTACTGTCGATATATTCTCCCAATAAATTCAACCTTGTACACGGAAAGAATGTTCCCATAAAAATTATCGATAATGTCTGTGCAAAAATTACCGTGCTACATAGTAAAGCTGGGACGCAGCGCCATCTAGGAACTTTTTACCGGGATAGATTTTCAATTTTACTGGAATAGCACGGTAAAATTTACCAGGATAAAATTTTCCGTATATTCCTTATTTTCTGCACATGTGCGTTTAAGTTAATACATATAATTTAATTAGAATTATTATAGAAAATAAAATGAATCTTTTAAAGATGATAAAACATTTTATTGATATTAGCGACTTGCGATTCCGAATCTGTGTTGTTGTATACACAAATCCAAGATGGCAAGATGCAAGATGGCAAGTGTGGCAAGATAAATAATATACTTATTTAAGTAAAAATTACCGGAAAAACAAAGCGTCCCAGGATTACCGTGCTATTCCGGTAATTTTTATAGGAGAATTCTTTCCGTGTATCAGCCGTAACCTTTCATGCACCCGTCTTATCCCCTGCACAGTTCATTTGCCTCTCAATCGATCTCGGTGTCGCGTGCCGGAAATCGCTCGTGATTCGATTCAAGGTACGCTACGCGCAAACTGCAGTTCGTATGTGATTCTCGTCCGAGCGCCTTGACGGATCAATTTTATTCCACGTTGCTCCCGATATATCACTGTCACGTGTCCTGGCCGCGATTGCCAAAGTCATTTTCGTCAGGAAGTCACGCAGCGCGTGTCGTCACGAAACATCTCACAGCTCCGTGCACCCGACCGGAGTCGCATGTGACTACTGATGGTTTATTCCTTCGGGCAGCCGATGCGATAATCGATCCGATAATCGAAAAGAGCTAGACCATTAGCCGGACAACGAGACGAATCAACGTCGGAAAAAGACACGGCGCTCTATCGAAGTTTGTTGTTTGAATTCCAGAAAAGTGACGAGTCCTCAGAATTCGAAACTATCGCACACAAACGCATAATGACGTCTTCGTGTTCTGTAAATATTGACGGGCGGCTCGCAATCACTTATGTACGCGCGCATTGTGATAATTTCCCTCGGACTTTCTCGCCGCTGCTGCATTATGCTTATCTCGAGATGCTCGAGCAGCGAGTTTTTCTTTATCTTCGCCGTATAGGACAGAGAGTGAAACTACACGCGCGCAAGCCTTGTCCAATGTCGATCCTTGAACTGAACGTCAAGTAGTTCAATGGTATCGGGCCTATTATAGCTCGAGCTATTGTCTTTTTAGAAACGAGGAAGTGTAATAGCCTCTTGATTTACTCGGCGCGTATTATATGTGTTTATTTTTTCCACAGTCAAACGATACGTGCTTTTTCTCAAGCAAAATAATAGTGTACTGAGAAATCGCGAACAAGAAGTGGAGGATTCGAAGTGAAGAAGAAAGAGGGAGTGCGTTTCGAAAAAATAATATAATATATGTACAATATCTCGAGGTCAACGTTCCGATAGAATGACTTATACCGTTACACTTCGTAAACAGCGATACAAGACGTACCTGACTCCAGTAGAAGTGGGTCCTGCGCTTCTCCTTCTCGAACTGCGAGACGACCACTCGGCAGGCCGCCTCCGGTTTCTTCAGGTCCTGCGAATCCATGAGAATCTTTGTGTCGGACGCTGGCTCGTCCTTCCTCAGCAGCGGGTCGAGCTGCTTGTAGTCGACCTCTCGGTCCTTGCGCAGAGGATCGTAGATCTGCGAGCCGTTCAGTGTCCTGTGATGGTTGTTGCGCAAATTCTCAGCATAATAGTGCTGTTGACTGCTCTTAGCTTCTGTCGTGCTGCTCGACGCCAGCTGTTCCTGGATTTCGACCTGGGCCGGGCTGCTGCCCTGCTGGCGACTGCTGCTGGCCGAACGCTTGTCAGCGATGAGGGCGACCTGACTGTTGAATGGACTGACGTTCGTCAGGAGGGTCGCGTTCGAGGCGCAGTCCTGCACCAGGCTCGAACTCCCCGTCGAGGAACGGGCGATCGAAGGCACCCTCGTGTAGTACTTTGGCAGGATGGCTCGCTCCTGTAAACATGATTTTGTTATTAGTTAAAATTCAATCAAATTTTCACTCGGATGACGCGCAAGTGCGGGGGCTAAACAAGATGCACAGATAAGGATTGATTAGACTAATGCTGTATAACACTGACTGAGCTCATGTCACGAAGACACTTATGGTGTGTATCGCATGCCAAATGCCCAAACGGAACTGAACGAGTCTCTGTGCACTATATCGAGTGTCTGTAATAGAGGATCGTTGATTGCCACTATTTGGATATCGGACATTATCGCAGGCTGTCTGTCAGTTTTCGTGTATGTGTGCTGTCTGGTCTGATCCGGCATTCCCAGTGATGCATCATTGTTTTCAAATTAATTTTTACAAGATAGTTCTCCAATATCTTGCGATGACTGCGTCAAATCCTCCAACTTCTAACACCGAGAGCTTTTCAGCGGAGACGATAGCGCTACCAACTATCAAGATCATGCGTCAATTTTTTCAAACGACCGAGAGTTTTATTTTTAAAAGTTTCGAAATTCATTTTTCGGAAAGTCTTTATAATGCAGTTTACTCGAAATAGTCGTTGATCATCGATCGAAGTGAAGTGAATAACATTATCACACTACTAAGCCGAATCTCAGGCTATCAGCATAAAGATGCATTTCAATATCATACTTGTGCATCGCTTATCGAAAAAATAACCAAAGACCCGTGATGCAAATGAGTTCATGACCCAATTTCACGGGGTTTTCATGCCACTATCTCGCGCCATCGCGACCCAATTGAATCCCTTCTTTTTTGCCTGCCTCTCGAACAACAAGACATCGCGCGCAAGCTTACTCTTCTATAGAGAATTGCGCAAGCTCTCGAGAATATTTACATGTGAAAGCGATTAGCAAGAAAAGCGCAAGATCTCCTTAAGTTTTCACACGCGCGGCTATTACAATCTCGCGCGAAGACGAGGCTGGACAAAACTGGATGCTACTGGCCGAGAGTTGTACGCGATAGTGAAGCAAAAGGGAAGAAACGCGTAAACAACGCGAAAGTGCGTCATGTTGCAAGATTCCGATATCTGATTTTTCTTTACAAGCAGCGTTTTTCGTCTGGATACATGCATGCTAAACGCGCTCGACTTCGAGATTTTTCGGCTGCTTCACACCCTTTTGACAATGATAAAAACCAGTTTCATTAAATTCTCAAATTTTTCTCTAATCAGTTTTTATAGTTTTCACAAGTTCATGCATGTCTATTACTAATTTGCTTCTGTATAGACTGTCAATTTTTATTTATTTTCGATTGAACTTTTTAATTTTTTTTTATTCTACTTTCGATTCTCTTGTTAGCCAAATTTTAAAATCGTAAGAAGCTAAAGCTCTGATACCACTAGTAATTTCATACAGACCCTCGATTTGTTAAATAAGTTTTAATGAAAATGATGCATTAAAATTTTCACTCGCGAGCACGAAACTACCCATCCCTTTCATTTTATTTTTACAAAAGCGCAGATGAAATCGGTAAAATAAAACATGAGCACATACCACTCAAAGCGTCGAACTTTACATTTACGAAGTAAGTAAAAAATAAACTTGGACCAACGGGCTTTAGGACTCGAAACCGCCAAAATACCAAAAATCACTGCCGCTTCTCGAAGATCACCGGAGTGAAGTGTAGCTCGGAAGACTCCGGCGATAATGAGGCAAACAATGCCTCGTCGAGAGCCGCGGAGAGCCGTTTAAGGGGATAAAAGCCAAAAGTTGGACTATTTATACGAGCGAGATTTATCAGTTTTACAGAGTCGTAGTGATCGGAAACCTCTGAGCCAATAGGAGAAAAGGGAGAGACAGCAGACTCTCTATCTCTCTCGGTCACTCGCACTCTCCGCATGTTTATAGTTGAACTTTTCTGCCGAGCTTGCCGATAACCTTTTCAGACTCCTCGTATTGGCTATTATGGCCGAGCGTTGTACACGCACCAACTTTAATACGCTAGTTCTAGTAAATTTGGTCCATTTTTCTCGCGACAGAAGAGAAATTAATTAATTACTGCCACGGCCATTGCCGCGATTCCGAGTATCTGATAGTGGTTGGAACGTATAAGTAAAAAGTATTTGCAAATGTGATAAAACGTCACGACAACGATTGATGATCGATTGAATATTTTGTACAAATCAGTCCCAAAAATTAGTTTCTCAAGCTTATTTAGCTTGTCTTCACAAGCATTCGATTGTATCTTCTTTCTATAATAGCTCAGTAAAATATATTACATTATGAAAACGTGCTGCGAAATTTCGTACTATCAGGGCATAGACTCATTCTAAAACGAAACCTGTATATGGAAATAATCCAAATTTTGACAACACCATTTTTTCATCGCTGTCTTTATGTGTTACTAAGAATCTGTAATATCACGTGCATGGATACGTGTGTACATTTGTTACGCGACCCGCGAGGCACCCAACATTATAGCTTTCCGCTGATGCGACTTAACTTTACAAAAATCGAGAAAGTCATCACAAGAACGATGCATTCGTTGCATCATAAACTATTGACAACCAAACGACTGCAATCTTAATGCACAGAGTACCAAATTTAACGTTTTTACTATGACACTCTGATTCACAGTTTCCAATGACACGTTCCACAAACGATATATTTAATTTTTTTCTTCTTCCAGGAATAATAACGATTTTAAATGTCTTACGAAAACAATTACAGTGAATCTTTTCGATTCACGTGGATTTTACTTGGATATTCCGTACATTTTAGAGAGGATTTTATTATCTTCTCAAGGCAAGCATCGTTAATAGTTCTCCCAAAATGCTGTCATTACGAGGAAGATTCTATGTCGTTCGGTGAAATTTATGCAAAATGCCGTAAGGTGTCTCATAACGACGTTTAGATTAGAGATGCACTAAGAATAGACTTTTTTATTATGTGATCGAGATGCTTTGTTTTTGAACTTTTATTATTTCATGCGTTAAAAACGCGAATATTGAGAGGCTTCGACCTCGATTGCTCGTAATCTTTTCATGATTACAAACCATCTTAATTGTTCTACATCGAATATATCCCCATGATAAGTAGCTTAAAGGGATGTGGGAGCTGAAAACACTGTTTTTCTGTTTCATATAACTTTTTGAATAAAGCTTGCAATGAAAAGCCAAGATCAGAGTGCCATAGTATTGAGTTTACTTAATCATTCTACCGAAAAAAAATACCAATCGGACTTTTGATTTTTGTAAAAATTGTGAAATACAAGCGGGTGTTTACGCGTGTTTATGCGATCACAGCGCCAACCTCAAACACCAATTTTACTTATTAACTTTTTTTAATTTGAAATTTTATCAATATAATGAGCAGAGCGCCATAAGTTTGAGATAAGTGAATCATTCTACCGAAAGAAAATGTCAATACGGCTTTTAGTTTTTTTTTGCATTTGAAATACTAAATGTGGCGTATTTGCGAAGCTATAGCTTTCACCTCCCCTTAATGACGAAAAATCCCTCATACGTACGGGAACGATAATCCAATTAGACTAAAATTCTAAAGGTCAAAAAATTTTGATAAAGTAACTTAACGATTCAAAATAAATTTATCTCTTTTAACATCGTAAAAAGCTTTCACATAACGAATTGCCACTGGGTTCTTACCCCGATTCATCAATGATTTCTAATTTCCCACCAATGCAAAGTAATTCCGAGCTTACGGCGAATTGATTGACAGCTTTTGTACGACAGTTTAAAAAAAATTAATTGTGCAAGCTCTGATACACTCAATCTGATAAAGCGCCTGAAAGCACGCAACACTCCGTCGGTTCTCGCGAGCAGATCAGCCGGGCGAGAGGCGCCACTTTGTCTGATGCGCCTGTTTCCGATATCTCGGCCGTGTGTACGAGTTCAGCGGGTCGCGCTTTTTCGGCGCTCAGCGATCTCTCAGAAGAGCGCATTGTATTCAAATAGCCTTTGACTATTTTGTGCTTGAATTGACGTCCGCTGAGTTTAAAGCCGAGTCGGTTGATAAGATTCAGCGAGAAACGCACAAGGCAGTGAGTCGATTCACAATTCACAAACGTATTGGGCTGCGTAGCGCAACTTTTATCAGTCCACACAATTGACTACACGTCCGCGAATTTAGTTTTAATCCGGCGCAGCCTCATATTAACGCGTTCGATTCTCTACCGATGCGCATCACGAAATTCCTCGGATGATGCAACAGAACATTTTATCGAATTTAGCTCATGAATTACGCGATCGCGACTGCCGTAACATTCACATTTTCAAGCTGCAGTACGAATACAGATAGCGTATTGCACTGATCGACATGCAAAACATGCGCTTACAGTACATTCAAAACAAATTTACCATAATTATAGCAGCGTATATAGGACACTGTGTAATATATATAAGAACTTTTAGTCTACATGCACGAGAAATAAACAATTTTCTTGGGAAGTGCATATACGTTATATACCTTCATGGACTCGGAAACCAAACGTCTGCAGAAGGGCGCGCGGGCGATGAATCAATTTCGTCTCGTGTACTATATTTATGCACTTCGTCGATTTTTGTCCTCGTGCTCATTATTTATTCCTGTACATGTATAAAGTGTGTGTGCGCGCCCAAGTAAACGAAGACTTTCGCAAAAAAAACCATGCGAGAGCTGTGTAAAACTGGACAAGTGCAATTTCACGCGTAAAGAATACAACCTGCTCTCTCTCCCTCTCTTGCATTCTGGCTTGCGATTTACCGCATTCTTTGCAATTAAAAGTCGCGCTGTCCCCGCGCTTTCAGTAATATTCCACTGTCGAGTATATATAGGTGCGTTGAACTTTCTTTCTTCGCGAGCGCGTGTCTCGCGCGTTATTCGTTTTCCTGTTCGGATCGATGCTCGTTTCGGACATTATTTCGGTATACAAAACTAGTAATATGGACAAATTAGGCAGCTTATTGCGCTAATGACCAGCTGATCTATTTCTGTCCGCTCTCGGTTCCATATATAGGTACAAAAACTTGCGCGGAACAGGTTTCTGCAAAGCTAAAACGCGTTACAGGTGACGCGTGCAGTCGCGAAGAGAAACGCGTCGAAGAAATATGAACGCCGTGCGTGCTCGCGTGCCCAAAAATATACACAATCGCGCGACCGAATCCTCTGCGAGGGGGCCGAGTTGAATCTTCGAGAAAGCGCATCATTGGGCTGCTGCGCAAAAGGTACACGCGGCCGGGCCTGAAATAGCGGAAGCTTAAAAGTAGGGATTGAGAAGAGAGCAAGTGTCGTGCTGGTCATTTTCTTGGTCCTGGCGTGCCTCGATCCTCTCAGCGACGGTTGTTGGCCTCGCACACCTATACCTACGGAGACACGGGCTGGACTACCGCAGCTGCGACGACGCGTTGCTGACATTCGCCGACCTGCTATACTTAGCTCCATAACGTGCGCATGCATCGTGTTTGCATTTTATTTGGTATTCGTTGGGGAAAAGAAGGAAATTAAAGAAGTAGTGTGCATGTGGCATGTAACACATTCTATTCGGTAATCCACTAAGGCATGGTACAGCATTCCGTGAACAGTGCACACTTATATAATGGCAATATAATGTCAATCAGACAACATAACGCAAACGTCACGTACCGAGACAACGAACACATTGGCATCGGGTCACATTAGCGCTGCATCCCATACAACACAAAATCACACTATGTAGTTTTGAAAGTGCATGTGCGAGTGTGATTGTCGTTATGCGTGCGAGCTACGAAAGCAGGCATAAGTGATCGCCTTGTTTTTTGTTATACCATAATATATCCACCTAATGCGCGCGGAATGACTTATATGAATAATCGGGACCAGCGACGCAGCAACTACGTCAACGATATTCGCAAAGCAAGAATTAGGCGCATATACAGTATGGTGCATGATGTGGGAAAATTTGTATACGAACGGCCGAGAAATCAGTCACTACATTACGATTAATTAGATTAACAACGACACGTCCCAGTGTGAGCTTACCGACTGCTACGCTGCACTTATCCGTAGCGGCACACTCGACTCGCTGTCGGAATCTCGTACAACGGATAAACATCGGGAAAAATTAAAATGTACACGCGCACGCCGACGTCAGACGACAACGCGCGTCTGTGATCACCATAGTGAGCCCGAGCCAAACAAGTGTCGTCGACATCTCTTTCTGACCTCCTCCCACGAATGTCTGAATGAAAATCTAGTATGTATGGCAGAAATCGGTGATAGACGTCGTGATCTGTCGATGATGCGATAATTGACCGCACGCGTCGGACCACGCGCTCGAGTCACACGTGCTGCGTAGCCCGAGATTGTCGGTATTCCAAAATCACGATTGCGCATGATTGTGACCGACTCGCAAGAAACCGCGTCGGAAAGTTTTTTCCTCTCCCGCATTAAACTGCTAGAATTCTTCCAAATTTACTTTGACAAAACAATGAGGCGCGTTTATCGGCTTGTACGATAAGAATTCGTTTATTTACATATCGCGCCTACAGTCTGCTCGGATTATCCTCTCAGTTACGCAAAAGCCCGCGCGATGGGTATTGAGCAACTCGCGCATTATCACCAACTCCACGGCGTCGCGTCTGTCTAAAGTACAAAGTATACAGACCTGCGCGCGTAACTCTGCAGGCGCGCATAATATCGCGAGTCAACAATCTCGCGATAAGAGTTTCGCGAACATACCGGATATTTGAGGCGACGACCTTGACGCCGAGTCGCCGTATACAGCGATACGATTATACATCCGCAAGACAACCGAAAGCTCACGGGTGGGAGAAGAGAAAGAGAGATGCGTGGGCGCAGCGATAACGGCTCGGCGCTGCGCTACACGTGTTGTATTGTGTGTATATACGTGCGTGCGCGAGAGAGCGCCGGTTTAAAAATAGCCGCGCGCGGCTCTCGTTTTCGCGGCGTTGCGTCATTACAGGGTGTTCGAGAGAGATCGCGCTGATGAGTCGACGGTCACGGCCGATGCACCCGAGAGGGGGCCGCTATTTTCAGCTGGATATCCGCGAGGATTTGGAGACTCGGCGATCCGCAGACACGCTGGCTTCGCAACGCGATTTCGGCTGAGCGGAACGAGCGAAACCGATGAGTCGATGATACGTGAAATTCGGTCATCGGTCCCCCGCGACTCGTTTCGCAAAGGCACCGACTCGCGCTCACGACGAGGAAAAGAAAGTGTTTCGGCTGAAAAACGGCTGTACCCGTAGAAACGAGTCCCCTTCCGCATTTTTTTTTGCCTCGGTGCTCTGGTATCTCTCGGATGCATCTCGCGCGCATCGATGGGGATTTTCCGGGGACGCACGACTTTGAAATTTTCCATTCATCGCCGTTATATGTTTTCTCGACGGCAGCTCTCGGTCGCACATAAACCTGTTTAGCCGGATAGTTTTTCTTTCTTATTCTCTCTTTACGGTGCCGCGATTGCACGCGGCTTAAGGCACACATTCGTTCTGCTTCTCTTCTTCGTTTATTTATGCGCAGCCTTTATTTTAACTATTTTTCCGCACACTCTTTCTGTTTTTGGTCGCGCGTCTCGTTTCATGACTTTTACAGACGACACGAAGGATAGTCAGAGGAGACTGAAACTAGAAAAATCACACATTATTTTTCTCGTTATCGACTGGCATATTGTCAATGTTTACGTCGGGTATATAAACATATGTCGTAGAGACAGGCTCACATACTGCAAACAAAGAAAAAGTGGCATTACATTATAGCGCAATGAAAATTTCGCAACCGCAAAACACATTTTTACAATGAGACATCGGAGTAAGAAGGTGTATAAAAATCGTGTCAGATCTGGTCAGTGGCGAGAATAAAATACGGAAGAAAATCGAGGTAATGCCTTGAACAAAGAGGAGTCGAGGTGCAATTTGGCAATGTTGACAAATTTCTCGTCGGTTTAGTAAACAGTTTAGTAGTCCACGAGCTACTTGTTTAACAGCAAACTGCCGCTTTCGGGGGACTGCACCGTGCCTTCAATGCGTTGCAATTAAAAGCCATTGTCAAGTTATGCCACAAAAAGTAGCAGAGCACCGTGTATGAACGCAATTATCTGGAACGGGCAATTCCGTCTCGATCCAATTCTCCCAGTCAAGTGCAGGAAGGACAAAGAGGCGGGAAAATTATACCTATCGAATAAGGGACAACGTCTCCGAGAAGAAAGTCTGCTCGAGGAAGGAAGACCGAGAAGCATCTGCGGTGTATATAGCGGCTAGGAAGAAAGGTGAGGAGAGCACGCGTGCTCTGAGAGACGCCGGAGAAGAACCAAAGAGAGAGAGAGAGAGAGAGAGAGAGAGAGAGAGAGAGAGAGAGGGGTAGAGGAAGAAAGCGAGAGAGCGCGAGTTACAGCGACGGGGACGACTGTGGGCGTTGTGTGCGTCGGTCGGGGCAGCAGCTGAATAACGCATGGAACTTTCCAGAGCTTCCAGGAGATCGGAGAAAGAGAGACTCCGGTGCACACGTGCAACCTGCAGAGCTGCACGTTGCGTCCGTCGGAATGACACGGTGTTTTTTTGTCTCGACCATTATAGCTTGAGCGATGAGTACGGGAAAATCGTGCTGATAATTTGCAAAGGAGACCTACTGGGAATCTCGTTTCGCAATGCTGAGTTGCTCACAGTACAGAAAACTGGAGACAGTTTCTCTATATTGACTCTGCGAATTGTAAAACAAGCTTCGGAGATAACGCACAACGATAGCGCAAAATCGAAGGACTTGGCATCGGCTCCGAGTGGTAAGAACCGCTGACTTAACGCTGCACCGCTTTTTTCCAATCCGATACGCCGTGGCTTACATTCGACCGTGTGCTACGTACCATTAATCACGTTATCCTTGCCCCCGTGGATCCTTCTAGAACACGAGAGTCGAGCCCCTGCTGCCGCGCCTGCAGCGGCACCGCGCACGATCGGTTGGATCGGCCGGTCTTGAAAGGAAAATCGAATGAACCGTTTGCGGCGTCCCAACGCGAAAAATATTCGGCATCGGTGCCGTAGCGAGCGGTCAGAATCGCGAGTTGGTCGGCGCGGAGAATTGTCTAGAATGCAGTGCCGGTTCGATTTTGCGCTACCATGCCGCCGGCGAACCGAAGCCCAAAGACACATGCACCCCCGGCTTACCTTGGTTTTGCCAAAGTTGATGAGACACAGAGGCCATGGCTGCATCATCTGCCGCCTGTTCTGCGAGGACGACATGTTGACAGCTCGCAGGGAATTTCCTTCTCGACTTGTCGGAGGGCCGACCGGCTTCTCGGCTGGCGTGCGCCTACTCCCAACGCGTCAATCCGCACGTGGCTCTGTTGTGACGATTGCTGGGCTGCGCAGCTGATGCCGTCTCCTCGCGTATAGTCTGCTGCGCGATGCTGGGGGACCGACCTTATCGGCTTGGCCGCTCGCTGCGAATATAAGCGTACTCTGTTCCGCGGCCACTCGAGGTGCTGTCGGTCTGAGGCTCGAGCGCCAACTGCCGGCGCCTCCGCGAGTTCTCCCCCAAGCGAGATTTCGATTTCACCGGCTACTCTTGACGTACGCCGCCAGCCAGCCGCGCACAGGTAGGGGCAGCCGCGCGAAACTTTGCTCGGCGAGCGATAAGAAAGAGAAATTCCGTACTCGACGTCCTCCTGCTCCTCCTCTGTTGCAACTCGCGACGGCAGCAGGAAGCAGCGACCGCCGATGTTCGCGCACTCTTTGATGATCTTTGTGACTTTCCGCGGGCGAGCACGTGGAGCGCGATCGCGTGATGCGTGTGTGCTGGTCGATTGGCAAAGTAAACAAAAGTTCGCGAGCGCGAGTGTGCACGCGTATGAAGTTGTGGTATAGGGCGATAGGTTGTCGCAAAGGAGAGAAAAGAGCGCGACGCGCGATCGACACAGTGACTCCTGGACTCTCGCTATATGCTAATCAGATAGCGTGCGGTCGCGCTTGTCTTTTATATACGTGAGTGCGGGGCTCGCTCCGTAAGCACCGCCTACCCGATGTAAAAGCGCCGTGCGCCTCTCCGATGCCGCACCGGTGGTAGGGATGAACAGATTCGCGCTCTACGCGACACATGTGTGCGTGCGAGGGACTATACGACACGCCGCGCACGAAAAGGAGTGGGATGTCCGTGGCTGTGTGCGCGACGAAGTGTTCAGATTCCTCTGCGGCTGCTAGAGGTTCAGTCTAGTCTCATCTCGAATCGATTCGGTCCTGGGAAACCCTAGCTCTCTTTTTCCTCCGCGATGAATCCTGACAGGATGAGCGATGAACCGCGAATGATGCTGATTGCGGTTTGCGCGAATGTCATGTACTCTCAGATTGCCGCGTTGCAATCGTCGGTGGAAGGAGATTTTCCGAGCGCTTCGAACGTGTCTTTGACTGTATTTCTTACTGAATAAATTAATCCGCCGCGACTTTTTATTCCATTTGAACTGGACACCGGCTGCGCATCGTCAATTGCTACGAGACTGAAAATCTTCCACGCACAAACTTCTCTCGATGGACGACCTTTCGGCGACATCCTTTCTCCGCTTCCTGCTAAAAAAATCTTCTAGTTATTATATTAGCTGAAAATCCCAGTGTAGGAATACATGTATAATCTCACATTAAGAATTAGCCAAAAGCGAGAGTATCTTTTTCGATGACTCAGCCACTATCCGCAGACGGTCAATCGACATTTCATTCTTCGCTTGTCGTCGGAATCAAAAAGAGAGCAAATGCCCTCTCCATGGATTATTCAGTTCCCACTGTTAGTTCATCAGTCTCCACGTACAATTATGTCAGTATATGCCTACATTTTCCCTTTCCCGAACAGCTGTCTAACTTCGTTAATCATTCGCAAGTCCGCCGTTCTCACTTACACACTTCACCGGTGCAACCACATGCGTAGGTTCGCGAATTGGTCGTACACCAGCAAAGCTGTCGCACTAATACGTTCCCCCCAGCAAACAGATCGATGCCCAGAGACGGCGAACTTCTGCCGGCGGCACGTTCCGATATCGTTTTTTTTTTTCGCTGCACCGATGCAGGACCCGGATGCTGTGTGTTTATCGTCGGCGCGCGATAACGACACTGCACGTACCGTAAAACTCGGCCAATGAATAAAAATAATGCGCGTGCGAGTGTGTGTATGCACGCGTGTAGCTGCATGATCAGGGCGCAGACTCGCTCGTCAAGGGGTGGCCTTAGCGCGCAGACTCGGACGTGTGCCGGCTCACGGCTGGAATCAGAGTTGTTTTCGAAGCTTCTACAACTGCGTGCGGGGAGCCGAGGGAGTCCCATCATTATTTTTCAAGTTTTAGATGATATTTTTACGTAATAAAAAGATTTTTTATTACTGTTTGCTCATTTTATCCTACACAATCCTTTAAAATCATGGCAGCGCATGTTTTGCAAAAAAAAAGAACTTCTTAGGATTCTATTTATACTTCGAGTCATAAAGTCGTAAAAGTGAGATAAAAATGAAACAAATGAATAAATATTTCGACGTTTGAATTTTCGATACGCCTCAATAAAGACTGTTGAAAGGCGAATGACCCAATCATTCTAATTGTAAACCTGCCTGCAGTTGGTGCAATTTAAGTCTTGGTGCTAGATTTGACCGAGGACGTACAACTTCATTTAGGTATACGAGCGTTCTGTGTTGCGTGCACCAAGCGGCACGCGATGATTCATTTGATTAGAACCTTTCCGAATGTTCTAACCGATTACGGTCACTGTCGTTTAACAATAATATAAGTAAGGGCAGCAATGCGAGTCTGCGGCTTTACACTTACTTACAAAAATAATTAATGCAAACTATCACGAATCAAGTTCGTTTAGCTGCGTCATTATTCTATCAAACATTGTTTTTTTTTTCTGAACATCATGCGCACTCGACGATCTGCCAAAGAAAAAGGTACGACAGTGCAGTGATCAACACAATGTAAACATCCTCTCCGGTACAATGACACAGCTCTCAATCGAGTAATGCAATAAACCCTTGTCATTATCATCATTTGCTAAAAATAGACGTGAAAAGATACCTCCATTGAATAATGCTCGTCGCGCATGTTTATTTTCATATAAAGTTGAATTACATATACTGCTCTACTCCGATCAACATTTCCGAAGTACATAGAGCCCACATCAATTACCAAGTGAATCTCGTTGACACATAATCTAGGTCGGAAGTTTCCAACGTCCATCAGTACACGTGTAGGTTGACCGTAATTCAGGCTTAATAAAAAATAGCTTTATCATACTTTATATCAAACTCTCTTATCGATCTATCGAATCATGAGAATACACGCGGAAATCACGCAAAAATGTTTTTTTTTCTATGTAATTAGTTTCGTCACCGCTCGAAGCTCACACCTTGATTGTTCAGAAGCGCACAGTTTTTATATAGTCGTATTTTTCACTAATCCGACGAAATCGAGCAGCTACAGATTTATGACACGAACGATTTTGTGCATCGGTCAACGGGTCCGCGCCCGATTCGCAACCTTTCACACTTATGCTCAACACGCGCACTTTTTTCTCGACAAAACCCAAACTCAACGGACTTTCCTCCTACCCAATCAACGCCCTCATTTCCACATTTTCTCAGCCAATCAGCTCCTTTAAATTTCCTCTAGGCGTACCCTATAAGCTACCCCTTCCCGACACTTCAAAATCCAGCGATCGACGGACTACCGATCGCCAGCAGACGTGACCAGATCTGACTAGACAGTCGCGGAGTAGAGACGCATTAGCTGGCTCCGTGATTCACACATACACACAATCAATACTTATTCTGTACTGCATCATTTACACCAAAGTTATATTTTCTTGTGAATAAATCTTATATTATTTTACACCTTAATAGTGGTGTAAAATTAGTTTTGCAAACGACATAAGAAGAGATAAATACCTTGTCCCCTTGCAACATAGATTGCCCTGTCAATGTCGAGATAGCGATATTAAAAAGTGTTATCAATGTGTATACAAAGTTCACGTACAAAAGTTTAATCACGATCGTCATTGCAAGCACGAATTTCGGTGCTATCCCGAAGTTTGTGTAAGAAAAATTAAATACTCGCGTCTGGCCAAAAAATGATCTTCCGATTCGCTTGATTTATATAGCAAAAAACCACTTTCACAATCCATTATATGCGAACGCGCTTTTATTGAACGCGTCAAACTTTTACATCCCGCCATTGCAGAATCAGGAAATACACGGTAGCCTAATTTTATTTAAGCGAAAATATTCGCACAGCAGCATCTAATCACGATAACTTGGACGCGTGTACCCACAGACAAAACTTTCAGCCGGATATTTATTGCGCCCGAGCCCATCAGAGATTCTCGGAGAACAATCTAAGCGTGTGCAATATACACACGCGACAAGCGCATGATGCGCATTAGAAAAGCAAAGTCTTTCCGAGAAGAGCGCACTTTCTAGGCGATTGACTTTGCCATTAATGAATCAGACGGCGATTTTTTTCTCAAGCGCGAGCGCGGAAAATTGATTTACAGTTTGATTGCATCAACGCGTGAGGTAATACGCTTGTTAATCCGAATTCAGCGTGTATTAATTATGAATTATGCTTGCTGCACACTGCGCGATTTTCTATACTTGAGTTAACATGATACATACGTTGTTGTTTTGTTTTTCCTTAATCGAACCTGGCGCTTGAATGGAGGATTAAAATTTTCCGAGTTAGCAGTCGCGTCGCATGAAAATTACATCGGAAAATTGTTCATCGTCATCTGAGGATGGAGCGAAAAACGTTTCTACTAGCTTCCTCAGCAGTGCATGCAAATTTTACGAATCGCCTTTTTCTTCTTTCGACTTCGTGTACCTCTTGACGATATCAGCCGCGCAAAGTAATCACACGTTAGCGGAGAGTCTCTCGAGTTATCAGGTCGCCCGACATGATGAGTCTTGAACTTGACCGGCTCGGGAAGAGAGACATGTCTGTGCACATGTATACTTACATTATACAGACAGCATTGACGGATCGTCTGTATTTCACGTGCGTTCACATGCGCCAATTTCCTACGACCCTGACTTTGTCGCGCTCTCTCGTGGCTCGCTTTTATCCGGCGCTGCACGTGCGAGCGGCTCGATAACAGAGTCGGCATTGTTGTCCCGCGCTCTTCTCTCTCCTCTATGCACGCTCGTCTAGGTTTTTTTCCGACAGCCGCGCGAAATTCGATTGTCCGATCCGACTGGTCTATTCGCGACGCCTTGGGAATCTGTGGAAAAATGCAAACTTATCAATCAGGTTTGATTCGAAGTACACTTCGCGCATTAAGAGCGATTTCTGAATGGAAAATTTATTTACTGATGCTTGATTCGGGTGATAGAAATTCTCCGTTTGGAATTGCGACTATCAAAACAGTTGACAAATTAAGCTACAATAGCGTGATCGATTAAGGGACAACCACGTCATGTTGAATTCTATTCGACAACTTTATTGTCCTATTCATGGCTCGACATTGTCCAGTGCGCTATGAAACACGTGCCTATAATATCATTTTTAGGAGATGCTCTATCTGAATGATTATCAAACGAGTTGCCGAATTGTTTATCATGATCGTACAAAAGAATACATCATTTTATTCTGCATAGTATAAATCATTATATAACCGACTTTCAATCAAGACTTTAGGAAACGTTTGGATTCGCATAGTAATCATCAGCATACATAGATATACGTCAATAGTTTGATCAATTCTTTGATATTGCAACGGGTTTTTACGTCCAGAGTACAGCTAAATTAACCGAGACGCACATTAGCGGAAGATACTCGTAATCCTATATTTGCACATCTTTGTGGATATTGAACATATTACTTATATAACTGACTTCTATACATTTCGCTAAGGTAAACTGTTTCTGCAACTTACACTTCGCAGTTGATATGCACTAGGCTGCAAAAACGCAGCTGTATTGAGACGTGGGTCAGTGTTTAAAGAATTTCGAAATGTCATTGCCTCAAAAACGTTTTTTAAACACGACGTGAGATTTTAAACAAAAAATCAGTCTAATATTGCTACACATAAAAATATGCAATTTGTGTTTTATTTTTATTTTTAAAAACACCTGAATCTATAAGACATTTGCTATCGGTTGTACATAAATGCCGTATTAGCATTAATTTTCGAACTTACGTCGCGGACTGCTCAAAAACCGGTTCGTACCCGCGTGTCTCCAAATTATTCCACGATCCCC
Organism: Trichomalopsis sarcophagae; assembly: GCA_024372645.1. NCBI lineage: Eukaryota > Metazoa > Arthropoda > Insecta > Hymenoptera > Pteromalidae > Trichomalopsis > Trichomalopsis sarcophagae. Next base: position 92,552 of record QLSS01000154.1, on the reverse strand, counting down.
CTCATAATTTACAAGGTCGTTCATAGCTTTACTTAACATTGATCCATCACTACTTGTTCCACGAAACAAAGAACCTCCTTTTCGCTTCTTATACTTAGTGCATATAGGGGAGAGACTCGATAAATGATTGCTCATTTGATATTTTTAATTCTATCTAAGATGTTTCTAACATGAGGGGGGCGATTGTGTTCTATCTTCTAAATTAGAAACATCAATAGCTTTAAATGATTAATACAGTAAAAAGTATGTCGAATCACTTAGTAAAGTTGTATTATCGGATAGTGGAATTCGGAAACGGACAAATAATCATACTGGACGACAGAACTTTTAATTTCTTTATTTAAACAAACAAATTATTTTCTTCGAAGATTTGAAACATACAAGCCGTTTTTTACAGATTCTCAATGCTGAGGAAACAGTGCTATCATCTAAATTCTCTGTTAGTTTTCTTCAGAAGCTTCTTATTTTAAATAATGCTTCTCGTTACATTTTATGACTCGCCAGCGTTGGATACTTTGATAATCTAATCCTTAATAAAGCTATTTTGTTGACTAAGCTACAAAAGATATCTTTTGTCATTTCTCATCAAGCTGTAAAGATATGGTTGTAAAATATAAGGTAATAATCGCTCTCATAAACACGCGGAATCGTCAGCTTCGTAATAGCTCGTATAGCCAACTTTACTAAAACTTCTATTTTTGTGTCAATGAATTCACTAAGAAATGCTATAGCTATACTCGTATTATAAATTAAAATTTTCCATCTTCGAAAATCTTTGCGATTATGTTTTTAACAGGTTTTCCATGAAACAATGAACAATGCACCTCATTTATAGAAGACATTACAATAGGCGCACTCATCGCAGAAATCTTTGCAAGAATCTTTTGAATCGTTCCCTGGAAAGATCGACAAATTTCTACATATTAACTTTTAAATCTTTTTCTTATCACTCCCTCTTCCTCAGCATTCATCGATATAATAGAACAATTCCTGCACTCCGCACAACGCGTGTCGTACACCTGGTTTATTTCAGTGGTGATTGTTGTTATTTTTAGTCCTTCATTCCTCTGGCTGCACGCGATAACGTCCGAAGTGATTCACGGCGCTACTTTGTCACACGAGTCTGAATAATTTTTCCCATTCAATTTAACTTGCGCTATGACTTCAATTTCAAGGACTTTGCATGCAATTTTTGGCAACTTCTTGTTCGTTCATGCAGAATGAAATCCTTCTGTTTTTATTTTTCAAAATAGTTTTGAATATATATGTACGTTGCTCGAATAGGTCAGTGTTACATTAGTACGTTACCATGCGTGTGACCTAAGTAGCACTTTTTCTAATTACGCCGTGCAGAACTCAGAAGTGTTGCTTAGGTTACGAGTACCGCATTGGTACATTACGATACGTGTGACCTAAGTGGCACTTCATTACACGGCGCGTAGTTAGCCCTAAGTCCGCTATGTCACAACTGTCCGTGACATAAGCCGTCCTGTACTGCACCGTGAGGTTAGCTTCCGAGCTTAGCGAGGACGATAAAGCACGGTGCAATAAAGGATTACTTAGGTCATAGATAAGCGTGACATAAACGCGGACTTAGGTCACGCAGTGCTATAAAAATTGTAATTCAACAACCTATACATGAGAAATGAGAATCCAGTATATTATCTGGATTCATCTGAAGCTATCAAATTTAGCTTATAACTATGCGTATCGCATACAGTCTCAATAAATTAAGTTTACAATATAGTCGCCGTAGATCTTGATACTATTTAATGACTATAAATGACGCAACTCAAAATAGGCACCTGTTCTCCAATTGAAAACTTTTTCACGCATTAAAAAATGTGTGATAAGAGCTTCTATAGACTTTAACGTGTCTTGCATATACAAGAAAAATAATCCTTATATCTCATAGTGGTGGCTTTCTTCTTATAAATATGTACATCAATCCCTCTATATTGCTGCGAATTTACGTTCTACATTACGTGAATCTTATCATCAGCTTAAATTTCTTATTATTGCACGCATAGCAGGTCGCAATCACTCCTGTCAATAAAACTGGATTAGGCTGCTTTTAACTTTGTAAAAAAAAGTTATGGTTTTGCCAAACCAAAAAATCACCAGTTACTGTAAAATTGGACGTCATGCCTTATAGACACATGTCATTGCAATTAAGACGTTGAGTAGATTTTCATATCTTATCTTTGGGTCATGGACACGCACAAGCATGGTTATTGTTTGATAATCCCTGTTCTCTGTCTGACAAGTCAGTATGCGGAAGAAAACAATAATCGAGCATAGCATACGACTTTATCGGAATAATGACTGCAAAAAGTTAGTGTGTATTCTAACCGGTGTACTGACCTACTTCGAGACTCTAGAAATATGAGTTTTCACCAAGTTCATATTTTAACTTGCCAACATTTTATACTTGAGAAAACATTCAGTTTGAGTAGTTTATAGTTTTTCTTACTCGATTTAATAATTAAAAGTATCTATTATGTTCTCAATATGTATAATTATAATTTAAAAGATAGAAAGGATCGTAAAAAAGATATAGATCTCAAAAGAAGCTTCTGGAGTTTGCAGGATATGAAAACAATGTGTGACAATAAAGCAATGCATTTGATGAGTCGAAGTAAGACGAAGAAAAAAAAAGAAAGAAAAAACATTGGATCGAATGAACGGCGAAAGATAGCCTCTATATGCTTATTGTCGCTTTGATGTATGATTTATAGTGGCACAAACCGCGACGCGATGTGATCTAGAAAAATCTACCTTGATGTTTGTTCATACTTTGTTTTATTTTTAATTTTGTTTCGCCTTATTTTTATATCGTTCTCTAGATATTTTAATACAAAGTAGAATACAAAGTTCATACTATTTAGAATCGTTATAAGAAAATGCACATAGCTCTCATAATTAATAAAAGTTTGATAAATTTATTAACTTCTTTACTTAATTGTTTTAACCGATATTCGCATAATCCTTACTACTATGGATCACATATGTAATCAAAAACTTATCACCACTCCCTACAGAACCGGATCAATGAGCTGTCCTACTAAACAAAAAAAAGTCCTTTAACCCAATAACAAAATCATCGTCATGATGTTCTGGTTCAGATGACAAATCGAGTTACAGCCGACGTGCCGAAGGATCGAGAAGGACCTCGATGTGGAAATACACATGCATCAGCCAAGCGTTTATCGAGTCCAATAATTGATTGCGCAGTTGACGGCAACTGTCGACGGGGGGCACGTCTGTAACTAAGCCCCCCCCCCCCCTTCCCCTTCCCAGCAGATGGTCAATCTTATTCTGCCTTTTTCTCTTAAACGCCGGCACTTCATGAAGACGATATGCAATCGATGACGTTGACGATTCTGATCTCTCAACTGTGGAACTTTTTCACCGGTCAGAAGCTCAATCACTGCGCTATAACGGGTGGCTGCTGTTCAAACGATGCATGTGCATTAATTCTTTTATTTATTAATTGCAAAATATCCGCAATGATCTTTCATATGAGCGATTGAGAATAGGATAAAAATCAAAGAAAATAATGCATAATGTTTATATTATTGATTATGTGTCCTTGGAATAAATTTACTAAATGCCTGTCTAAAAATTATGTAGTTGCTTTCAGATTTCTACGTTAATTTATGTCCTATATTTTAAACATATTGTTCGTTCATTTTCATTATCTTTACTTACCTTGTTTTAATCTAATGTTCACATTCACTTTTGAGAACTAGCAAGATCAATGCGCTTTGCTTTGCACTAATTTCTAGGTTGGAAACAAACAGTCATGGCGCCCTCTATCTCGATCGAATGGCAGACCGTTAGAGTAATTTTTTTGATTTAATTAACTAATTAATTTTTAATCTCCTTTTTTACTTTTTCTGAAACCAGTGGCTAATATTTAACATAAACAGTGTATTACAGATTGAAGAAAGTCTTTTAGATGTCAAGAAATTAATAACCTCTCATTAAATATATTTTTCAAGATAGGTAATTTTACACGGTGTGCGTAGCCAGGCTTGTGCAATGTGCATGCATCCGATAGTTATTGATTTTTCACACAGGCATTTCTGTGAGCATTACAGTGTAGATAGTATATATACATTGTTAACAATAGCACACAATAAAGTGATGAAGCGGCACATCGCTGCAGATGAAGCAGTGGAATACTACTAGGCGCGAACACTCCCATCGTCGCCAGCCATTCGTTCGATCGACGTCAAATCGATCGAATTATTACTCCTTTATTGTCTGTACATTGAGTGTCTTTAAACGAACTGTCATTCCAGGACCATATTTGATTCGATTTCGATTTCTTCATTAGATTTTATTATACAAGCATCTTCCAAATTGTAAGAAAACTGAATTTCACTTTTTTTTAAACTAATCCACTTACTTACCAGAAATATTTCAGCAGGAAACGTCTGCATTGTTAGCTACCAAAAAAATGATAGGCTGTAAATTGCTCTGTGCTCTTATCTGACTCGCGCAATACACTTATGATTTTTATGAAAATATCAATCTCACCTGACAAAAAATGTTACTGCGCACAAGTTTACTGAACGTGTGCGCAGCATGTCAGAGACTTTTTTCTCTGTGCACAATTATGCCAATAGCTCGTGCATACGTCTCAGCGTAGAAAGATTGACGTACAGCTGAAATCACTGGGCGATCATACGATATTTTAAATGATTTTTTTCTCACCGCCCGTTCGCTGTCAGATTTTATGAAGTTTGCGAAATTGCATTCAAGACAGGGTAGACGATTATTATCAATCAAAAAAACTAGTATAGACTTGACAGATTTGCATCCAAGCTACTTCAGCGTTTTCTAAAGGAGTGCATATCGATAAATTATTTTTAAGGTTAAAATAATTACCCTATATTCTGATCTATTCATTTTCTTCAATCATCTAAGGCAATTTTTTATGAGGCGAAAATCTATTAACAAAAAATAAGCTGATCATGATTTTTGTGCATCAAGCTCTTTTTTCACTCATTCATTGTTATGCGAATAGAAAACTTCTTAGACGATACTCTACATGAATACTTTTATTATAAAGTAGATTATCCCTTGATGTATTGTTATCGCTAAAAGTAAGAAGTTGACAGTACAAATGAATTGATAAGTTAAAAGGAAAATTTTTTAAATTCTACAAAAATTATTTGTGACATCGTCGCATTTATTCGGAAAGCATGATCATTTTTTGATGTGAAAACTATTTGTTATAACTTTTATATTATACCAATCATATTTTCAACTTGATTTTATAAAAAGATCTGAAAGAAAATTTTACGAACACTTTGTATATGTGTATATAATGTCGCTCAGTACGAAGACTAGCACAGTTCAAATTATCAAACGAAAACTAGCACAACTCGCGACTTATATTACTTAAAATGTGAGTATTTTACGTTTGTATTGGGTTATTGGGTTTGTTAAGTTCATGAAAGCCTTGGATAAAGACACACAAACCTCAAAGTTTTAAAAAGTTTCGAAAATTTCTTTAAAAAGTGAACAATTTAAAAAAATGTTTGTAAAAAATTATTGTATTTGTGAAAACAATTTTAAATTCGGTAAAAAGTTGTGAATTGTGAACATTTAAAAATGTTCATTAGGGACATTTTCGCAAAAATCACGAAATTTTTATAGAAATTCGTTGTTTAAAGTTTGAGTTGTGCTAGTCTAGCGCTCTTCAAATGAGTTGTGCTATACTTAAGACGGGAAATTTGAACAGTGCTACTCTTCGTAGGAAGCGACGATATGCTTCTGAGAGTTAAGTTCAACATGTAAAGCACATTTAAGGAAAATAAATTTTAAATTTATTTAAGTTTAATTCCTTATATAGTATCTAAGACCATTTTGGGGCCGGTCAACTCGTGCACAGAGATATGAGAACGATAAGAAGCTAGAGAACGCAGGATTTTCGTAATGCTCGATTTTGGCGCAATTAGGGCACGAGGTGAAAACACAAATTTGATTTTTGTTCGCGTGAGGCTTGGTTTTTTATATGTGTGCAAATCCAGAAAAAAACCGTCCACTTCAGGGGGTTTGAGTGAACAAATTTGAAATTTGAGAGCACACTTACCCGACCACATTTTTTTCGTTCTTTAAGTCATATAGAACCCGAAAAACCTTGGGTTCCCAAGATTAAAAAATACTTTTTATGGGCATTTAACGCGGAAAAAATTAACGAAAACCAGAAAATTGCCACTTTTTGTCTGGAGGCGCAATCCAAAAATTTGTTTTAATAGAATCAAAGTATTAAAAAAAGAATTAATTTGAGGGCTGGTGAGTTGAAAATGATTGCCTAGGTTAAAAGTTGTCTAGGCTTGAAAATGGCAAAAAATCACCAATTTTTCGATTTTTTACGAAAATCAGCGATTTTTTCTATTTTTAATATCCTTATAACTTTTGATCCGAGCAGTCGATTTCGACGATCTGAGGCTTAAATTGTAGCTCTTTTCTTTAAAATTTAGATTAACGTTTTTTATTTTATGTGTATATATATAAAATAAAAACGTTAATATATATATATATATATATATATATATATATATATATATATATATATATATATATATATATATGTGTGTGTGTGTGTGTGTGTGTGTGTGTGTGTGACGATGAAAACGGCCAAAAAACAGCCATAATTGATAGGCATATATATATATATATATAGCTGATCGTAAAATTTGCTGTTCAAATCAAAAGTTATAAGAATTTTAATAATAAGAGAAAAATCGCTGATTTTCGTAAAACATCTTACTCTTCGTGACTTTTTACTATTTTCAAGCCTAGACAACTTTTTACTCAGGCAGCCATTTTCAGCTCACCAGCCCTTAAATTGAAGCTCTCTTCTGATACTTTTCGATCCTAGCAATACACATTTTTGAATTGCACCTTCATACACTGAGTGGGTAAAGTTGAATCGTGGCTTGTTTTCGATAGTTTTCCCCATGTTAAATTCTCATAAGGGAATTTAAACTGCCCGGCAAAATAATAGATATTTTTTAATCTTGGGAACCCAAGGTTTTTCGGGTTCTATATGACCTAACGAACCTAAAAAAGTTTGTCGGGTAGGTCTACTTTCAAATTTCAATTTTGTTCACTCAGACCCCCTGAAGTGTCCGGTTTTTTCTGTATTTGCACATATAGGTAAAGTCATCGTGTCATATAATTAAGACAAATAAAGTTTATTTATTCTGCTGTATGCATTTTAACGTTTTTTCACTTTACAATACTTTCATTTCAACATTTTCAATTTAATAATATTGATTTGACTGTATCGGTCTTCCCGAGGCAGGTTGTGTGGTGAGAAAGGAGAGAAAAAAACTTTAGAACATTTTCTCTTTTCTGCTCAACGTTTCGACGGACAATGCCGCCCTCATCAGGAGAAATTGTGGAGAAATTCGGTACAAGATTTTCGCCTTCTCGACAAAAAAAATCTTGTACTGAATTTCTCCATAAATTCTCCTGATGTGGGCGACATTGTCCGTCGAAACGTTGAGAAGAAAAGAGAAAAAGTTTTTTTTTTCTTAGGAACTGTATTTTAAGGTCAACTTAATGGAGTTTTCGTGCTTCGAAAATAAAAAGTTAAAAGGATTATCATGTTCGATGAAACTATTTTTATTAATTATCTTTAAGATTATACGTTGTAATTTCGGCACCAGATCTCCATTATTCTTATACGCTCCACTCCAAGCTGATTCCATAGCTGATCATACTATGAAAAAAAATGGTATATCATATCATTTGTAATTCTCAACTCTCGTAAGCTTTCTATCATGGATTTTGACTTCTATTTGTGTTAGTACACTGTTGTAATAGCTTTCGTAAGTTATGCAGAGTGTCTTATCTGCATTCAGTGATAATTTATTCATAATTTATTTTCGTTATTTTGCTCATCTAGCCAAGTTTCACCAGTGTCTTCTATTTTAATTATGTGCTTACTCTTTTGTACCTTCTTTTAGAAATTATACTAAGTATATCACACATCTTATTAAGTAAATTTACAAGGATCATCATAGTCCAAATGATCTAACTCCCATTTCGCGATTCAGACTATCCATCGGTGCAACGAAAAGCATTTCAAATGAGCTTGTGATAAAATACCGTAGTTGCAGTTCTGCGCGGCTAAATTCACGTGCGTCATTTCTCCGCGACATCTCACGTTCAGACCAAGTTGATCTCGAGGAAACAAAAGCCATAGGCCCGTTGCTACGTGACATTTGGTCAAAACCTCGCATCGCGAGCGCGCGACTCTGACGTCCAAATAATTAATCGAAAGCTGTCCTGCTCTGAGCATCCGATTTTTGAATTGTATTTTCTTATAATCTTCTTTATTGACTATGTGCTTCGTTTAACGTAGGAGAAAAATGTGTTGTACACTATTTGTTTTGTACAAGCCAGCGTTTTCTGAATAAATTTAAGATGGCTTACATTGTATCGCCACGATAAACAAGATAATACAGCCTCATTTTCTTTGATTTTCTTTTCTCTTTAAGTACATGCGTATAATAATCAAATGTGTGTAATATTAAACAGGAAACTTGAAGTTGCATAATTTTCAAGAATGATGCAATGAATATTCCGCCGCACTTGTGTCTCAAAAATGGTTGAAATTATTCAAACAAAACTCGACGTAAGAATTTCTTTTTGGTGAATACTTAACTATTAACCTATGATAATTAATTTGCTTAACATTTTCCTTGCGATATATCAACTTTTTACAATCTCTGGGTTAATTAGACTTTACATCGTTTTAATGCGCATAGAGAAATAATAAATTCATGAACCGTCAATTATGATATTTATTTTTCCCTATATTTACATTAAACGTACTTAAAAAAAAAATCGTTATTTAATATCTATTGCGATCCATTTTAAGGTAGTTTACATGTTCAATCAAGTGTCCTTTACAGCGTGGTATTTTTTTACCCCCCCAAGCGACATTATTTTTAGGACGTTTAGTTGAATTGTGAAGCGAGTTTTCTTAGAATATTAAAAAAAAACTAGCTTATGGTGTAAAATAGCAATGCAAATCACGGAGAAAAAGTTTGATAAGGCAAACAAGGCTTTTTTTAAAGATACAACAATTCAAAGTTTTCATCCCATTCTATCAGTATATCTATATATGTGCGCAGTGTTTCTCTCCCTTACAAGTTTTGAGAGTATTTTATACACTCTAAATAATTTGAATCACTATTCTAATGTTTGACACTATGAATTGTAAGGTTTTGACATTAGATAACACTGTATCCTCTCTTAAAAAAGTGACGGGCTTTGTTGTGAAGCATTTAATTGAGAATCGGTCGCCTGGTACAAGAATTAAGGAACGCGAATCAGCAATACGGATTTTATTATATAACTTACAAACGCTTCAAACTGTTGGCGCTAAGCAGGCAGCAAAATATAAATGTCAATTATGACATGATAAGGAGTGAGCGAAGCGCACTTAAATTTCCTAGTATCTTAAAAAAGGAATTTTCTAATAAAAACCCTAATTGAGCACCACTGCAATCGGTGAACTACCTTAATGTTAATCGCACGATAATATACATATTTAAGTTCAAATTCCTTGTTACAGACGCCTGTCTCCGTTGTCAAGCCGAGAGTAAAAAGGATTTTTACGGCAAGCAGGACTGTGTGGTCGTTTGGGGCGAGTGCAATCACTCCTTTCACTACTGCTGCATGTCTCTATGGGTCAAGCAAAACAATCGCTGTCCACTTTGTCAACAGGAATGGTCCATTCAGCGAATGGGCAAATAGCCAATTAATCCACATTATCTTATTTTCTTTATATTTCTTTTGATGTGTACGTATAAGAAGGAGCGCGGAGTATTGCGATTATGTGTTTTACCGTGGGGTGAGCTTCTGTGATGTGCTCATATATACCAATAAGCCTTTTTTAAAGTATTTTATTAATCTGGTTTTTAAAAAGTAATAGTTTGTGTAACATTTGGAATCATTATTATTATTATGGTTATTTTTAACGATTTAGTACTTCTCATTTCTTTGTTAACGTGATATTTTCCTTTTAAGTTGCGCTGCTGATAATTATAAAGCTTGTGATACGCGGATTTTCTAATGCGTTGACAAAGTCGGTTCTTTTTAAATTGAAAACAATAGTGGGACCTTTACAATATTCTTGAAAATAGTAATCTGTATTAAGTGAAAACATATATTATTATATTATGTATTTTAATTCGAAAATTCGCGAAACATCACGAAAATAAATTAAAAAACAACCTCATGAGAAAGTCGTGATATATTTGTAATTATATAACGTATTATTGCACAATATGACATCTTGACCACATTCTCACAAGTCATGTCCTCTTTCCATTGCCAATGACTCTACACGTTATGTATATGTATAACGCCTTTTTCATCTTCTTAGAAGATGTTTCGAAATATAACGGCACAAGAAACCAATATTTACGCTTGCTTTGTAGAAATCCATTTCTGTGTCGAATAAAGTGTTGTGTATCTTTCACCTGCGTTTAAAAATACATTTTCGCAAGGAATTAAATTTTTCGACAAATTCAATAAATTTTGTCCAGATTTGTTTTTCAGGACAGGAAAAAGGTGCTTCTGCGACTCGAATATAAAGATTGTCCAGGTGCACTCGAGCTAACGCACTTTAAGGTGAGAAACGGCTCCTTTAACAACATCTCCTAACACAGCAGCTGGTAAATTTGCTGATTCAGAAAAGAAAAATGCCACCGAGTAAAAATGTCTCTTCATCGTGTCTTAAAGAATTTCTGGGCACCGATGAAATTTATAGAGACTCTTCAAGCGATCTCTGACGTCAATAATAAAAACGCGTTTAAGTTTTCAATTTTCGCCTGCAGTCCTCATATAACCATCTGCGATCAAACGTAACGCATCGCAGGCCTTGCATCAACACGCCCATGCGTTCTGCGCTTCGAAACTTACACAATTAGCCTCTCCTCGGGCAAAAGCATCATCAGCCGCACCAAAACGCAAAAAGCTCTAAATACTGAAGATGCGAACCCCGTGACCAGTGCTTCGTCTCTCGAACAAACTGTCCAAGGCCTGCTGACGTAAAACGTCAGAGGTTAATAGGCAGCAACACATTCTTTCAATGAGCCTCTCACCCCCCGCAAAGTGCGGCGTCGTGTACTCCTTCGTGTGTGTATGTGTATATCGAAATCACCGTTGGCGTTGGCGCGCTCGCAACTCGCAGAGACCGAGGAAAGACGCGCGCGCGTGTGTAGGTCGTTTCACTCTCGTCGGCACTCGACTCGGGGGCTCGGCTCCTGCTCGACCAATGCCGAGATAGAAAGGCGACGAGCCCACCGACTCACACATGTGAACGTGCGTCCGCACACGATCTTTTCCTCGTCTCCCCCGCTCTCGCTCTAGCTTTTTTAAGTTTTTACTGCTGCTGCTGCTCTTTGCGCAGCGGACGTTGGAATTCCGAAGGCGAGCGTGACGCTGCAGGTTCGTATCGCCCATCTACAGAGAGGTGTGTACGGTCGACTGCGGCGTAGCAACGGCCGATTGGCTCAGGTAGGCCAGAGGATAATGTGTTTGTGCGAGGTATTGCGTCAGTATGAACTTTGGAGCGGATCGACGGGACTTTTCATCCGGCGGAGGTGTGTCATCCGAGAATGTATGACTGATATCGAGACCAGCGATCGCTGATAAATCGGCTAGACGGTTGTTATTTACTTTATTATTGGTTGGTATTTTTGGTTTCAACGATTCGCAGCAGAATTCATCAGGCACGTGCGCGACTGATTCATGTGGATCGGAATAGAATGTATCTTTTTAAGAAACACCAACTTTGAGAATCACGAGTAATTTTAGCAATAATTGAGCCACTTCAGCCTGCATTATGACGTATACTGTCCGAGTTTTGCTATACGAGCTGTGACGCCTCAATTAAAGTCGTCCGATGCAAAAAAGGCGCTCTAAAATTTAATCGGAGTGTAACAATATACGAGCCCCTCAACGAATCGTGCAATGACAAATGCATCACACGACGAGGGGGAATTTCCTCATCGCGTACGTTGCATGACTCCACAACGATGTCCGCGTGATTAAACTTGCTCGCGTCATTTCTAATGTATCGCTGATCGAAAAGTTATACCTTAGACGTATAACTTCGCGATGCGAAAGAGCAACTCGATCGATCGTGCACGAGATGTTTCAATTATTATTGACGTCAGCGAGCGGCAGAACTGAGGGGAAAAAGTATTATAATGCATGTGCAGTATTGTACGACATCGAGTCGCCGACGTGTTCCGCATCGTGTGTGTATTTTATAAATACATGCGCTGTACAGTATGAGTACATCCAGAAGGAAGGATATACTTGGACTCGCGGGCGCAAATGTGCAGACTAAAGAATTACCCGGAAAGCACATTGTAACGGTGTCAGCAATAACGAGTAAATCCGCAATTGACTATAATGACAATTATAAAACAACGAGCGCGGCTTTAAAAAAAAAAATCGCCGATAATGCGTTTCCGCAAAATCGTAAAACCGCATAGCGACAACGCTGATGTTTGAAGAAAGATCCTTGAGATGAGAAGAGAACCAAAAAGTTCTCGCGCGCACAATCTATTGTCCATGATTTCTCCCACAGGAGCCCTCGCTCGATACAAACTCTCGGCGGCGCACCTGGAGCAGTAATTTGCTGCATTTTTACGATTCAAGGACCCTTCAGTCGGCGGCGATCCGGTTCATTTAGAATGTCCAAAGATGCTGAAGGTTGCAACTCCGGCTGCTGCGAGCGATGTGAGAAAAACGGAGCAGACGTGCCGGTCGTCACGCGTGAGATGGCTGTGTATAGAGCTCCCGCAAATTATTCTGTTGTCTGCTCGTGTTCGCCGATACTGTATATAAAGTTATTGACATCGATTTGGAAGTTCAATCCTCCTTTTACGCCAATCGTGCTGGAGGCATGATACATTGCGTAATTATGCGAGATTATCTATTCTTCAAAATTCGGTAAGAATTATATCTCGAAAAGCACTAAACCCGTTGGAATTAAGGCTTAATTAGATGCCTTTGGACTTCACTCCGTACGACGATGACTCGGTAGATTATAAGCTTGCCTTCTCCTCCTCGTGTGACGCAGCTCGGCAGCTCGACAGCAACGCGTATATACATATATATTTATATATTTATGTGCCGGAGGCTCGTCGCGGCTCGCAAAAAGAGCGAATCGAAATGGAACGTTTCGCGGGGGCACGTATAACCGACGCACACGACATATCCTTCGAGGCTTGCGCAACGCCTCGCGTTTCGACGCTTTGAATATTGCGTTGTATGTGCAGGCGACGGCGGCGGCGCGACTGACCGGTGCCACACGCGATGTTTCCGGCGGCGAAAGATATGGGCTGCGGAATTTGATAAGGAGATTGGTGAGGGATGCGCGCGGAAGTTTATATTCAAGTATTTGGAAAATTTCCTTGGCCTGCAGTGAGAACGATGTTCCGCGTCTGCACACGAGATTTAATAAACGCAGCTGTCTGTCTTTTGATGAAACGTTTGTCGGAGCAATTTAAAATTTTTATAAATTGAGGACGTAGTGTGGTAAAACCAAACAAGGAAAGCAGTATTTTTAAATCGATGTCGAGCAGTTTAGCACGCTTGTCGCTAAGCTGGCCCTAGCATGAAAAAGCAGTTCGTCACTCGTGCAACGTATTTGTTTTGAAATAGGTTTTATATTTTTATGGGATTACGCTTTTTTTCGTGCAGGAAAAATCGACGCGATCGGCGTATCGTTCTTATACAACTTAATTACAATGCGAAAACTCAAGTTCCGCTGTTTTTTCCTCGATGCAATACTAGTTACAATATAAGCGACGAGAGGCGTGCGAGATCGCGAGAATCATTAAAAAATATTGTCGGACCCCATGTGTGTGCGTAGGCCGACGCCACCGCGTCATTTGGTCGCTAATTCTAATTGAAAATTCTACGCTGTAGTCGCGCCTGGCGCCTACTAGACGTCACTTTCTTTCGAGGCTCCTATTGAAGAATTAAGACAATTATGGCTATTCTAAACACGCTATAAGATTATCCTGTACGCGAGCACGATGGAGAGAAAGAGAGAGAGAGAGAGAGAGAGAAAGAGAGAGAAGGCTATACGAAAATTGCCTACTCTTCGATTGATTATAGCTAGACGTGAGTAGCTTCGAGATTGCTTCATACTGCGCAATTATAATATGTAGTTTTAAGAATCGCAATAATAAGCATCAGCTCAATATTTTGTCGGATGATCTTCTCAAAATTTGATGCCGCATTGATCCTCCGATACACAATTCGTCCGGCGAGAAAAACATGTATGCACGTAACTTAGTTGTAGAAATTGATTTGAGAAGATTGCTTTGTTTTCTCAGTCGCGATGTTTGCAGTTTTTCGTGCACGAAATCACGTAAGCGCGCGAACACGCGAAAATAGAGCTGCGAGTTATTAATGTTTGGCCAATATATACGTACACTTTTCTCTCCATTTCAAATTACAACCCGATCAGGTAAACATTTATTATCAATTAAAAAAAAAAATTGTTATATCATCATTTAGACAATTAAGCCGTCGACGATAAAAGTCCAAGAGGCCGTCTGCGTTAAACATTAAACAGTAATATAAAAGAAAGAGCGAACAAGGTCGCTTGGATCGCGCGCCAGTGAGAAAAAAAATAAAGAAATTTCGGTTTTCGCGAAGAGAAACTATACAAGAGCCGTCGGAACGTTCCTGGAAACTTGTTGCAGCATCCGTGGTTGAAAGCATGTGCGGGGAAAATCACATAGCCTGGTGGGTTAAAAACGCTTAAATTTGCGGCGAGTTTCCAATAATGAGTTGCTTCTATATACGTGTTTTTTTGTTGCTTCAATTTATATCAGCTCGAATGTCGGAATTATCGTCAATTAAGGTAATTGACTCTTCTTTATCGGTAAAATTACAAAACAAACGATCGCACAACAAACACATTACGATTCTAAAATTGTCTAGCTGAGCAAAAATTTACGCACGTCGGGGCTATGGAATTATTAAACATAAGCTGCAGATAGTGTACTATATCGGTTTGCGGTTTCTCGCTTCCATATCGTCGCCTTTCTAGCGTGAGAACGCTGTCTCTCACGCGCAAACGTGACTTCAGCGTTTCGTTCGCTCGCGCAGAACTCGACACGAGGCGCGTGTCCCGTGCGCTTGTATGCGGAGATCCGCCGGTGAATCTCGAAAAAGCTCCTCTTGCGAATATCATGTGCGAACCCGCGACTTTTGTTCGTTTTTGCGGAGAACCTCTTACGGCGCTTTCGTGAAAGAGCTAACTGTGCGAAATCGGCCGCGAGAGCTCAGGAGGAAGTCAGAATCGTGAAAATCGGCCGACGGCTTGGATACGTATGACTATAATCATAACGATCCCTTTCAAGGACGCGTTATATATTCCGTCGCGGGCTGCGGCACGTGCGTCTATGTGAATGACCCATACCAGATTCTACATCGTCCCTTTAATCGAGCGAGGTGCTGCACGTACAGATAGGTTTCGTCAGTCTATGCGCCCACGAAATCCCCTCTAGTTTTGCATCATCCTACTCGAGACGTCTGTCTCGGTCTCTCTTGGTCCAGCTGCTGCACGCATCGACACGAAAACGAACGGTATGCGAAGGCCGTCGCATGATCCGAGCTAAGTATATACTTAGAGCCGCGGTCGCGCGAGAGGCTCGTCGCCGAGTCGACCAATCGGCTCTCGCCTAGCGCTTACGCCTTTTCTGCATGGTAACAGCCGGTGACGCGCCTCCGGCAGTTATAGGTATATTACAATGGATACTTCTACACGCGCGCTCTTTCCTCCCAGATAATTAACTCTGATGATGATTTGTTCTTCCTTCTTACTTTCTGTCTATACGTGTGCGCGCAATATATACAGCAAGCAGCTGCGAACTACACCGATAAGTATATAGCCGTCGGTTGCGTCGTGGTATTTTTGATCTCTGATATCTGGTTTAATTGCGGATCACGTATGTATGTACAGGCGCCGGACTGTTATTAGGTTATTTTTTTCTTAACCTTAAAACTTTATTTTACCGAGATACCGCGCGCGCTCCGCTTTTTCCTCTTTCGATTCCGACTATACGAGCCGTCCGTCAGAAGTCCATTAACCGGCGCAAAAAATACTTTTTGTGAATTATAAGAGAGAGGGATCGGTTCATACAAACTTGCAACTCACAACTTATCTAATCGTCCTCACGTGCGCGGCGTTTGATTTTCAACGCGCGCGCGCGCAAGAGAGAGAGGGTTAGACATAGCACAGAGATTTCTTTGTTCGATGCTTCATTTTTGCATACTCGAATTTCTGTATGTATAAAATATAATAATGGCTCTGGGTTTTTCGGCATAAATTGAAGCCAGCATATAAAGATGATGAAATAACCGGCGAAGATTACCAATACACACGCCTTCAGTCGGCTTATAGTGGAGATTGTGCGCGCAGGTTCCTCGAATCCTTTAGAGAAATAACGATTTTTGAGGCGGTGCTCTGTTCACTGTTAATGGGTTATTGATTAAGTGTTCGAGCATACCTGCAAACGATTGCCATTGCGCAATTCATATAGGTGCATTAATTTAGATTGTCAATTTTCATTAAAATCTTTGCAAAACTATAAAACAACGAAAATAGTACTTGACAAATATAATTAAAAAATTAGCTATTATGTCTTTAAAAAATATCAAATAAACGGCTTTCTACTTTTGTCCCTTGTATTGATTATCGATATAGGGCGTGATTTATTTCTGGTTTAACGGGACTTAAGGTAGTTCACCGGAATATTTATTTTCTTAGGATATCGCTCAAACTTTGTTTACATGTTCAATTAACTTTCCTCCACGACGTGGTATTTTATTTACCCCCAAAGCGACATTATTTTTAGAGATATCGAACCTTGAAATTTTGTATTTTAACATGGAAAGCCTATCCGAGTCTATACCGAGTCCGAATTTTGAGGACGTTCAGTTGAATTGCTAAGCGAGTTTTCTTAGAATATTTTTTAAAAACTAGTTTATGATGTAAAATAGCAATACAAATCATGGAGAAAAAGTTGGTTAGGGCAAGCGAGGCTTTTTTTAAGATACAGCAATTCAAAGTTTTCATCCCATGCTATTAGTATATCTATATAGGTGCGAGAGTATTTTGTACACTAAACAATTTATATCACCATTCTACTTTGTAGTTTGTTGTAGTACACCATAGTTTAATACTATGAGTTGTAAGGTTTTGACATTAGATAACACTGAATAATATCTTAAAAAAGGAATTTTCTAATAAAAACCCTGATTGAGCACCACTGCAGCCGGTGAACTACCTTTTCCTTTTTTAAGATATTATGCAGTGATATCTGATGTCNCAATACAAATCATGGAGAAAAAGTTGGTTAGGGCAAGCGAGGCTTTTTTTAAGATACAACAATTCAAAGTCTTCATCCCATGCTATCAGTATATCTATAGGTGCGCAGTGTTCCTCTCTCTTACAAGTTTTGAGAGTATTTTGTACTCTAAACAATTTATATCACCATTCTAATGTTTGATACTATGAATTGTAAGGTTTTGACATCAGATATCACTGCATAATATCTTAAAAAAGGAAAAGGTAGTTCACCGGCTGCAGTGGTGCTCAATCAGGGTTTTTATTAGAAAAT
>QLSS01000154.1:30812-72529 GCA_024372645.1 Trichomalopsis sarcophagae | reverse complement strand
ATATATATATATATATATATATATATATATATATATATATATATATACACCTTATCAAGGAATTCTACTCCGTCAAGGCACTTGGAAATAGGTTTGTGTATCTGCTACAACATTTAATATAACCTATAGCAAACTTGATGCACTTTATAATACTAGATGCGTGCTTACAGCTAGTGAGTGTCAAACGTTAACGAAAATTTTACACGATCCTTTGACAAAAACACCACGCTGCGAGTGTCAAGCCGAATACATACACCCTAAAAGTTTACTCTTGTGTTTCGCTCGAAAGCAATCAATTCCAATACTGCACTGTTATAATCTTTCTCGTTTACCATCTTCGTTTTTTTTTTCTTATAAATGTATTAACAGTTTGTATGTCTGGAACCTCGCATCAGCGGTATCAAGATGCTTGGGCTCTGAGCCTGCATAAGGAATGAATCTTCAAGCAATTGAGCAGCTGTAGCTCTGTGAGCTGGATCTCGCACCAACATTTTTTCGAGGAATTTCTGCAGTCTTGGGCTCACCTAAAGTATCATAAGCATATATATTATAATTCATTCGTTTTAAAAATCCAAAGTATCTAAATTGAATAAGAAAATCATCGTCGTCATCTTGTTACCTTATGTGAGTTTTTCAATTTTGGTGGAGGCATATCTCTGATGCGCCTCATAGCTTGTAAGGGTGGTTCATTAAAAAACGGTGGCTCTCCGTCCACCATTTCAATAATCATAATTCCCAAAGACCAAATATCAACTTCCGGCCCATATGGTAACCTGTTTTATAAATAAATAATGCATCATTAATTGAGAAATGATAATTATATAGTTATGGATTTTTTTAATAAAAATTTGATTAATTTGCTTTTAGATTATTTAGAAGTCCTTTAAAAGATTTTGTTTAAATTGTATGAAATGGATCTTTTTTATTTTTTAAAATTAAGGGGCCACCACACCAGTTATATAGATATACTAACCGTATCAAATTGACGCGCTTCTATGCTCCCAACTTTTAGAAAAACGGCTTTACATAGAAGTCTAAAAAAATTACTGGTTATAGTTTTCGATGCCGTCTTTGTGCAGAAGCGAGTTGAATAACAGCCGTCAACGGGATCCTGGAGAAAAAGATACTTCAAAGTACGCTTTCCTTCCGAGCGCCGAACGTCAGCCAAAATAAACAATAAACGATCGATCTGATCTAACCCAAAATATTTGACATATCTGGAAAGTATATTTTAAGTATCCTTTTCCCCTGGGAGTCTGTTGATAAATACTGTCCACCTTACTTCCGCGCAAAGATTGTATCGACAACTACTTAGATCCTGTCATTTTTTGAGAGTCATAAAAGCCTCTCGTTTTTCCAGAAGTTGGGAGCGTAAATTAACATTGGTAGTATATCTATATAACTGGTGTGATGGCCCCTTAAGTAGTATAGAAAATCGCGCATTTCGGGCATGTTTGAAAAATTGTTAACTGGAGGAGAAAAAATAAAGCACAGAGTCAAATCTGTGAGACATCTCTCCTTTTGTTGCATCACGTATCTCTTGTATTGCAAGTCCAGCTGTTGAAAAATAAGTATACCACCTTTCAACATAAATTTTCATTAAAATTAACACTAAATAAAAGCGTGAATATATAACGGAGTGAAATTAGTTTGCCACGGATCGATGGTTTCTATCCTGATAGAATTTCTGAGAAAGATATTACCGTGAATCGCATTCAACAAAGATTTGATTACCATAAAAAAGTCTATTATATAACAAATTTTAATCAATTACCTAGAAATTACTTCGGGACTCATCCAATAAGGAGTACCGACAAGTGATTTTCGTTTGGGCAGCTCCTGTGAGACCTGTGCACAGAATCCGAAGTCTGAAAGTTTCACCCTTCCATCAGCTGTAAGCAATATCGAATCCGACTTGATATCTCGATGTATAACGCCCTGCGAGTGTAGATACTGCAGGGGCTTAAGGCACTGCAGACAAACTGTTGCGATCTGGCTCTCGTCCATTCGAGAGTGTGTAACAATGTCCGTTAAAGCGCCACCCTCTAAATACTCCATGACGACCCAGAGTTCGTCATTCACTAAAAAGCTGTCGTACATCTCAACAATGTTTGGATGATGGTAATCCCTCATGATAACCACTTCGTTGAATAGCAACTCTCGACGTTGCTGCTTGCGCAGATCCATCTTTTTTACTGCCACTTGTCGATTCGTAGTTTTGTCGGTAGCGATGCATACTGTACCTGTACTACCTTCTCCGATTTTCAAGAAGTTTTCCAAGTTTTCACGTGGATCTCCATTGCTTACCTAAACAATTTATAATATAATAATCATTAATAACAAATCACATAATTGATCCAAGATATCACTAATGACAAATTTCTTTCAAACATGAATAAATAATGATTACGTACCACCATTTGTAATGCAGCTCTGAACTGTTCATGAGTCAGTCTCTGTTCTGCGTTTTGTTTTCCAGTGTTGTTTGCAGCTGCGCCAGATCCTACGGCTAAATTGCCTGATGACATGGCACTCTTCATATTCTGATTTTGATCTGGGGTAGAGCTGTTTCCTGGCATTGGAGATAGGGCACCTGCCTTTGAAAGATTGTGCATTGACTGTGAGCTCTCGATAGGTTTCTGGAAATGCATATGGAAGTTTGGATTTTCTGCTGCTCCATAGTTTTGTGTATGTTTGGTAACATTGTATGAACTCAGCTGGCTCAAAGGACGCTGAGATGCAATTGAACCAACAGGTGAGACTTTTGGCTGTGCATTGTGTATCATCATATTCTGAGCTGCAGCTCCTGCTCTTGTAGGATCCGCTTTAGCTGATTGCATGTTGCCATTGTACTGAGCAGTTCCCGGTTGGATGGGCATAGATGGATTCATTCTTTGAAAGTCGTACTCCTGCATTTGAGGAATGTTTGGGTTGGATGTCGGGCTTTGCATACTCGGAATCGGACTCAAATTGTGGAAATTCATTGAGAGATTCTGGGCATTTGTACTCATATGTGGCAAGTTCGGTGATGACTGCATATTGGGATTAAGGTTCTGAAGATTTGGAATCATATTGTGTCCTGAATTTGTTGCTGGGCCAATACTCGGCGAGTTCTGCCTCATTTTATCAGGATATCCATGAGCCTTGTTATTGTAGTTGGAATACATCTGGGTTGGAGTTGGATTCAATGTCATTTCTTGACCCTCTGGAACGGATGGCGGCAGATTTGTATTGTTTCTGTAATCTCTCCTTAGCCTGGGTGGACTGGAAGATCTCAGAGAATTGGACCTTGCAACACTGCTCATTTTTGGCAAATTGCTCTCCACGACCTTCTCCCCTACCATGGATTTGCCCAGTCTGGGATCATTGTGACCCCGCACTATGGTCTTCAGATCTAAAATCTCAGTTGGTGTGATTTCGCTAGGATCAACCAATGGCAGAGGCCTGTTGGTAGACTTGAGTATTTGGTTGTTTCCGACAATAGAGGCCCATTGCAACGGCAGTCCAACAAATTTGCCCTCTCGCTTGTCGAAGCCAGTGTGAACCCTGTGCTCAAAGTTAGTCGGCGTGGAAATCTGCGGTTTCTTCTTCTTTTTGGCAAACATTGCAAATGCTTCCTATCACAGCTCGTCAATGAGTCGAAATTTGCTCTGAAAATCAAGGCTGTACTTAGAAAGATTTCTCTGAATTTTACAAAACAACAAACTAAAATCTAAGAGTGTCATAAGCCAGAAAGGTGCAGCAGCAGAAATTACCTCTCATTACCATACTCGAGAGACGGGCAGTAGGAAAGGCAGAGAAATTTAGAATAGGTAAACAGTACATTGAGGACACAAGAGGCTCAAAGAGAACCAAAAAGTCAGCACGATACGGCACGCAGACCCGACGCGAGAGCGAAAGCAGAGCGTCAGCGCGGTTAAACAGCAATATAATTTGCGAATGCCAAAGTAGCAGCGACGCATTCCAGCGCAGCGCAGCAGAAAACGCATTACAATTTACAAGAGGGGGAGCGGGGAGAGAGCGCGGCGAGCGTATACAGTAAGCACCAGTGCAGAGTACTTTAAGTACTTATACATACGCATAGAAAAGCAGAAAACGGAGCAATGCACATGCTGGATACTTATGTAGGTAGGCATACGCACGTACCTATGTATAGGCGCGATGAAAACTAAGTACGGCGGCAGAGCAGCAGCAGCAGCAGCAGCAGCAGCGCAGCAACGACGGTACTGGCTCGTCGTCGTGGACTTTCCTCGTCTGGCGCTGGTCATAAACCGGCGGCGGGCGTCGCTGCCGAGGTAGCAGCCTCTCCGTGACGGCGGCGGCGGCGACTTTCCAATCGCCAGCAGCGCCTGGCCATTTTCTCCTGGCGAACAGCAGCACTAGCTCGTCCGGTGCTTCCCGTGTCGCCGCACTACTTAAACAAGGAAAACGAACAGCGAGCTGCGAGCTACTTATGGCTCGTCGAAGCTGCTGCAGTGCAGGAAGAGTTGCGCGCGGAGAGACACTGGTTTAAGTATATAATATGTACAAAGTAGGCACTAGGTGGGCTTCCCTCGCCGACTCGCGGCACGCTCTCTTTTCTCGGACGAAACACACATGCACTGGATATACTTAACCGACGCGGTTTAGTGCTGGACTGCTGGCGTGCACAGTATATTAGCTAATCTCTGGTAGTAGCGAGGAGAAAGAGTTTAAATCACACGCGAATGACGAGTGTAGAGGCGCCGCCGCGCGACGCTGTCAGACTACAGCGTAGATACATCGCTCGTCGCGATGCTGATGACAGCGGTGAGTGCCCGAGCAGCCCGAGTGGTGACGGGTCGGCTGATGTGCAACGTATGTGCAGCAGGACACATCCGGTGGCTGCGGCGGCGCGAGGAGAATAGGAGACCCGAGATGCGGTTTGTCCGACGGTGAATGGCGACGGTAGCACTGCACGGGACACATGCGGCGGAGTACTTGTGAATCGTTGTGATCGAGAGTATGATGGAAAGAAGAGCGAGAGGACGAATAACAGGTCGCTTGGCACAGGCGGTGAACGAGGGTCGCGACTCAAGTCTCGAGGGCCGAGGCACACAGTGCGCCGCTATATACTAGTGCTACTGCCGCGAGTCTGGGTAAGCGCCACCTGCGGACGCTTTTCGGAGCTAGTCGCGGCATTCGAGAGAGCTGGAGTCGCCGAGTCGCTGATGGAGAGCCAGTCGCCAGACTCCAGAGAGCAGTGAACACAGCACTGCAGTACGACAGTCGCACAGCGAGCCAGTCCCCGGCGATTTATAATGGGAGTATACATGTATGCAACGATAGGTATATGAGTATGCGCGCGACTCAATGATGATATATAGAGGACCCGATGGGAGCATGAGCGCTGCACTTGCACACATGCCGGCACGGCATGGAATTTGTACCTACCTATATAATGAATGTATACGTTACTGCACAAGCGTTTATTAGGAAAGCATAGACGAGTATAATATATAATGTATTATTGAAGCAAATTACTTGTATAGCGATGCGTTGGTGACCCCGGCTTGATGAGGAATTGTATGCATCTGCTTTTGTTTGCTGCGTGTTGTTTTTCATTTTACGAACTGTTAGGTACCTATAAGTTGGGGACACTTGATCCTCTGATGTGTGGTAATGGTATGTAGGTAATACATATATAGGTATGTAATGTCCCACGTTCATACATACTTTAGCATTCACGTATATCTATAACGTCTGTAGTACTCATACAGACGACGTATACGAAACCGATCGCCGAACATCGGAGAGAGTGCTTTGACCTACGAGTCAGCACTTCTTATACCTATCATTACTGACTTACTTTTGTACATCATCCTTGCACGTCAGATGTTGATTGGTCGATCGTTGCCGCATTTCAATTAATTTCACAACTCGATGAATCGTCACCGAGGCTTTAAAAGTCCAGGAAACGATTCTCGGAGCGCCTTTTGTACAAGTAACCTGTTGTGTAGCTATACCCGTCAGCGATGACTTTATGAGT
Source organism: Trichomalopsis sarcophagae (assembly GCA_024372645.1). Taxonomy (NCBI): domain Eukaryota; kingdom Metazoa; phylum Arthropoda; class Insecta; order Hymenoptera; family Pteromalidae; genus Trichomalopsis; species Trichomalopsis sarcophagae. The sequence continues at coordinate 66,522 of QLSS01000154.1, read as the reverse complement.
TAAAAATCTGACTAGTTCGTACTTTGTAACAAATTTCGATTCTGCAAAAAAAAGAAAAAGAAAGAAAAAAGAATAAAACAGAAGCGTCATAAGAGGGTGAAAGAGGGGATGATGATTTAAAAGGACTATTAGGTTAGGTAAATTCCAGGTAGTACAGAAGGTAGGGCGACTTAGGTAGATAGAGCGGTGCAGTCATCCTAGGTAGAGAGCGCCTAATAACACAAACTTGCATCACTGGCGCCGATCTCGATCATTAGGGTCGGGGAAACCCAGTCGTCCCCTAGACTTGATTATACCTACGTTCAATACAGTAATATGACATATTGTTGCGCTGCAATATTTATGACGCAGCGCAATAAAAGAGAAAACTCAATCTAAATACATTGTACTATATATGACGAACGTACACAGGATATAGGTATGGAGTATCTAAAATAATTTCTGATGATTAAACAGAAAAAAATTCATTATTGATTATAAAAAAGAAATAATTATTTTTTGATCTGATAGTTTTTATTATTTAAAATAACTTTTAAGGGGAGGTCGGAGCTATAGCTAAGCAAACCCGCCACGGGGTATTTAGTATTTCACAACTTAGAAAAAAACTTTAAGTCCAAATGCCATTTTCTTTTGGTAAAATGATTTACCAATCTCAAACCTATAACGCTCTGCTCATATTATATTCATGAAGAACCACATTAGAAAAAAGTTATTTGTAAAACTAGATTTTGAGGTTAGCGCTGTAATCGCGCGTAAACCCGCTCGTATTTCACAAATTTTACAAAAACTAAAAGTCCGATTGGTACGTATTTTCTTTCGGTAGAATAATTCACTAAACTCGACGCAATAGCGCTCTGGTCTTGATTTTTTATTAAAAGCTTTATTCTCAAAGTTATAGGGAACAGAAAAACAGTGTTTTTAGCTCCGACATCCCCTTAATTAATTTAAATTATTTTGTAAGTGTTCAAAGATTTGTCCAGAAAAATTTACGCTCTTTTAAACTCATTTTAAAACGATAGAAATGTACGTGTGCATGGTATCAGCTGGAGCATAACGCGAATGGCAGAGGTTGTCTTGTTACTAGGGTTTTTTTGGGGTCGCTGAACACGAATATCGCGACGGCAATACTCACAGAAGTACCTGGTGCCCAGGGTAGTATTAATGTCGTCTCCTGGAGTTTCGTTAGAATTTGAAACATAATTAGTCGAAACTCGTTACTCGGGGGTTTTCGAAGTGTCTTACGCATTCTTAAATTAACGATTTTCGATATTGCCAAATGCCTCGAATATTTCGGTGACTATATGTGAGTTCTCCCACACCTTTGTGCTGTATTGTATAAATACTTGTGTTATTTATTGCAAACCGAAATCGGAGTTAAAAGCATAACAAAGCCACAGATTCATAGGTCGATAGTTTAAGTAGTTTTATGTCAAAATGCAGCAACATATATCTTACTACGATCAGCAATAAATAATTCCGATCGACTACGATCAACACGAAATAATTCCGATCGACTACGTACAAACCTGTATATTTATGTACAAAATAACGTATAATTTGAATTTGAAAATTCTATTTCTACAACGAAATCGACGGGTGCCTACAACGACTAAAAAATGGAGGAGCACGCGATTGTACGAGTATTCACACGAATATACTGGTTTGTACGTAGTCGATCGGAATTATTTCGTGTTGATCGTAGTCGATCGGAACAAACGACGCTCGATCAGACCGAATGACGCTTTAACGAAGCGAAAGACGCTCGAGCGGACTTGAGATTTTAAACAAACCTCTATCGTGCCACGAACAATCATAGAGAGCCTGCGTGAAGCAAAAGACAACCAGAGTAGCTTCGAGGCTTGCCTACAAATGACGAACCGAGCTGTAAAGGGCGTAATCACCCACATTTGATATTGCAGGAGAGTGAAAGAGAGAGTAAATTCAATCTCCCTCTTTTTTTATCAAGCGTATTTTTCCATTAAAATCGGTCATAGTTAATGTACTAGTAAGTTCAGCTGCCCTGTTAAAAATATACTCATGATAAATTACATTGTTAAAAGCAAGCTTAATCATGCGTTTTATCATGTTCTTAATCAAATGTTAAAATACAACATTTTTAACGTGTTTAATCGTATGTTAAATCACATGGTAAACAACGTGATTTTTTCGAACCGATTTAACATCTTATTTAACACATGATTGAACATGTGACTTTACATACAAATAATTGTATGTTATTACACATGATAATACATGATTTAAATCATGTAAAAAAACTTATTTTAATTGAATAATTAATTTTTATATTACAGTTATTTTTTTTTATACAAATGCATAATATTAATATAAATACTATTTAATGTTCATTAGAAAGTTTTCAATAAAAAAATTCTTTTATTTATGAAAATATTTTATTTTGGTTAGAGTAAACGTTTAATATTACAAAAATAATATGTTACTTATAACTATGAAAAACGGTTTATAGCAAGACCTTAAAGAACAACTTATCACAATGTATTATACAAAATGCCTCGGCTCAATAATACAAATATTCATAAATGGTGAATTCATTTAAATCGGATGCAGATAAGTCTTTAGATCGCGAATAATAACGTCGACTAAAAAATGGAAAATTTTTATAAACTGCCCATTATGGAGTTGAGCATAATAATTACATGATCGTGTATTATTTTTTTCGATGACGTGTATAAAGAACCATTCATGATCATTCTAAAAAATTTTTTCGTTGTTTTTGAAATATTACATTTTTCACATTCAACTTGATCAATACTTTTCTCCTTGCCCAAGTACGTAATATCTGTTAACTTAAAAACTATTTTAGTTTGCAAAACGTTAATGTCTTTGTAGAAGTTTTCTATTTTTGAGTTAGTATTTGGATATACAATTTTTTCCAACGTTTGTACACATCGTTCAAGATTAATCCATCTTACTATTTGTTGTACAACACCTCTTCCACATTTGATATAACGAAGCAAATAATAGTTTGCAGATTCGAAGCAAAATGACGAATGCGCCCACAGAGGACCCCAATTTGCAATACTTTCAGCTATATGTAATAGTTGATGAGTATTATAAGTCATAGCGTTTAAAGTATACAGATTTTCGGCCTCAGATACAAACGTAATCAACATATCATTTAAATTGTTTAGTTCTGCATAGGTTATTTTAGTTTGAAGTGCAATATGCAGAGATTCTGTTAATAATGCCCAATGTCGCAATCTTACTGTACATTTTAATACACGAGTAAATAATGGCAGACTATAAAATAACACCCAATTTCCCCACTCACGTGATTTCCAATTATTTCGTTCTGATAAAGGTCTAGCTAACCGGCCTAGTTGATGTGGAACTTTTATTTCTAAAAACATACTATTTATAGTGTCATAGTCGTCGGTCGACATGTAATTTATTATATATTCAGTATATTGTTTAGCAACACCGGCTAAAATACAATGCATATAATCAGGTGTAAACCCTGTAATTATGTCAAAATTTTTCAAAAGAAGTAATGGCGATGCAGTTTTAATACCAAATACAGGTTTTTTTATACGGAGAGCCTCTTTAGCAAATGCAATTGTTTGAGTCGTATCTCTATTATCTGATAATTGATCAAGATATGGATATCTCATACTCCCATTATAATATTCACCAGGGTGCATACACCAGTCGCAACCGTAATGTGCATTAAATTGACAACTTTCTTGCATAGGTGCACGTGCGACAGTATCCACACATGCAAGTATGGCAAACAATTTTATATAACGTGTTTCTCCTTTTATAGTACATTGTATTCCATCTTTGGACAGTTTATTTATCAATTCAACAAATATTTAAAAAAAAAACAGTCATATCTGGTTTATTTTTTCCAAACCATAAACCTACTACTATGACACTATCTAACCTAGTTTGAACAGGTAATTCGTTAATACATAAATAAATAGGCCAAATAGAAAAATTTGACGATTTAAACACAGGAGCACCATCAGTATTAAATGTTACACTAATGTAATTATATCGATCACTATCAGATAAATTTTTAACAAAATTCTTATACATTTTCCCATCATAAATATCTTTAATAATACCTCTTTCGTGTATCCTTTCTCTAAGAATATGCTCATAATAGTCTTCGTGGGTTTGCAAATACTCTCTAATCGCATCAGAGGGATTTAAAATAGCAAAAAAACAATTATTTGATGGATTAGATACACCAGTATTTGTTTTACAATTATTACAGTTAACAATTTTTTCATTAGTTTTAAATGTGCCTAAATAATTAGAACATGTATTGCAGACGCTATGTAAAACTATATTGTCATCGTAATTACATAATAGCTTATTAATCATATATTGCGTTTCTGGAAGTACACGTTTGCCACATACAGTATTAATAAATACACATAAACTAGTTAAAGATGAAAATGAATGATTATTCATCAATGAAAATTTTAGTGCTAATAAAAGTAATTCTCCATGACTTTATCAACACATGTGCCAATAGATTCTAAAAAGCTTTTATCATTTTTAAGTTCTTGTAGACTTTTTGAATTCTCCTTAGTTTTTTTTAAAAGTTCTAAAGTTTCGTCATCGCTAAACAAATCCTCTTCCTTTGCATATGCTAATTATGCAAATATTATAGATAAATGGTTAAAAATCTTCTGATAAGTTAAGCAACTGCCCTCGAAGAGCTTTTACGCACTACCTCGAAGTCTCCTAGACGCATATAATGGGAATAACTTCCTATAGGGCTACGTTGTACCTTATTGATATAATCGCGGAATTATCATAGTCGATCCCGTAAAATTTAACAATGAAATTAATGATGAACCAATATTGACGTTTTAATATTTAATAGGATAAATAAAGCCCATACCAGAATCATAAAGCAAAATAAAATAATAAGTTATGCTCTAAGACTTAACTCTGGCTACAATAAAAACTGAGAAATCTGACTCGGTGATAACGGCGAAACTAGCAGCACATCAACAGCGTCAGTAAAAGTGAATTAAACATTCTGGAGACGATAGGTAAAAATTTTTGGTTCCAAGAATGAAAGTGCACGGGTTTTTCAAAATATTTTAAAATCATTTTCTTATGTTTGTTTTATTTTTCTTTTAAATAATAATATAATGTTCAATATTGATATTAAATTTTTATTCTACGATTTCTACGTCCTTAATCCATTTACTCAACCTATAACATAAAAATTTTAATTAAAATCGGGTGTATCGAATATATTGATGATAGAATTGTTGGAAATTGTTGCTTAAACAACGTCAAAAAGCTGAAGCATTAACATTTTAACCATTTCTAACAAAACAAAAGAGATTATCGTAAGAGATATTCGTTTATAGCTCATAAGAGCGTTTTGAGGTTATGTCGTCTGCTAAACAGGGCTGCGACCAGGTGGAGCCGCTGCTTCACTCTTTGGCGCGTTAGCTGCGCCGAATCGGAGTAGCTGTTACTCCGATTGCAAGAGTAGCGCCTACTACCACATTTTGAGGTACCACTACACTTGCAGGAGTAGCAGCTACACCAAAAGTCTCTCAGTGCACTCTTCTAAACCTCTCACTTTGCCTATTTAAAGCATTGGTAAACTTTCCACCACTTACTTTGACACCCCACCCATATTTTATCTTATATACCTCCCTACTGCAAAATCTCACATGAAAGCACCGAAGGTGAAGCCCGGGAGTTGCTCGACCAAGCGGGTAGGGATTCTCCTGCGAGATTTCCCACGACTGGAGGGTCAGCCCGGGGAGAGATCCACCAGACGTTAGAATAGCTCCTGGAAGAGAGGTCTCACCGGAGATCCGCTTGGGACTGAAGCCCGAGCTCTCTTAAGACGAGAGAGCGCGGACGTCGGAGAAGGGGGAAAATATTCCAACCTTGTGGGTAGCAGTCTTGTAGGTACACCATTGTTGAATATATTGTATAAATCATATCACAATAAAAAGCAAAAATATTTTTTCAAAAATCGAAAAATGGCCATGAAATGGTCATAAAATAGTCCAAATCTCGAAAGAAAATTTACTGGAATTCAGAATCAGAAAACATATATGCACGTCCAATCTTATTACGATCGATCACGTAGTTCCAGAATTATAACAGTATACGTACGCTCGCATGCACGCACGCACACACGCACGCACGCACACACACACCCACAGACAAAACCATCTGCACAGACATTTTATAAAACCATGAAAGCTCTCAAAATATACTAAGCTTTAATTATCAAATTATATGGCTTAACAAAAATAATTATGTCCAGTCACACAGAGTATACAGGGTGAGAGTTGAAGAATTTGAATCTTAATATCTTTTAAACTAAAAGATTTCATAAGCTACAAAAAGAACCTAGCCGAAGTGATCAAAAGATCAATCTTTTCCTAAAATTTCAACTCAATTTAAACCTTTTTACTCCCGTAATCGTACGACATAAAAAAATCATTTTTTTAGTTTTTGATTTTTATCTCAAAAACTAGTCGCCAAAATTGCTTAAAATTTTTACAACTAGTAGATATTGTTGTTTTTTATTGTCATGAATTTTTTCAAAACATTTAACTATTTATTTTTTTAGTTATATATGTTTATCGAAAAATTACCTTTTATATCATAAAAAATGAACATATCAGTCAATCTAGAAAATCTTGCGGGAAAAAGTAGACAAAATTATGTTCTTTTAGATACACTATTGTTGAATATATTGTATAAATCATATCATTATAAAAAAGCAAAAATATTTTTTCAAAAATAGAAAAATGGCTATAATATGGCCATAAAATGGTCAGAATCATAAAACAAAAAATGACCTAAATTCAGAATTAGAAAAAATATATGCATGTCAAATTTTATTACGATCCGTTGCATGGTTCCAAAATTATGGCGGTATACGTACATACACACACACACACATACACACACACAGCCATCCACACGGACATTTTCTAAAAACGTATGATTCGTACTCCAAACACCTCCAAATGCGTTTCCACGAAGTATTAGCAAAACTGAAAATTTTATTATTACAAAGCTTCCTCTTGAGGAGGAAGCAGAATATATACTATTGTCAAAAACACAAATGATTATTATCGACTATTAATTTTATTGATTCAAATTCTCAACTTTTTTGTAAAATTATTAAAATGTAGCACTTGTCAGAATGAAAATTAGTTAATTAAAATTTACGTATACATGTGCAACATATCCTATAATAATCACATAGAGATAATATAGGTGTAACAATTAAAATAATTACTTACAGTAAGCGATTGATAAAATGAATCATCTACTGAGTAATCTTCTAATAATGTACTTCCAAAATCATAATTTTCATTACGTGTTCCATCCAATGCTGTTTGTCGAAAAGGCTAAAACATATTTGTAATACTAAATATTATGATATAAAATGTTAAACCATGTTAAAAAAACTCGTTGATAAAATATTAGACGCATACCTCTGATAGTTCATAAGGTAAATCAGAACTTGATTGATGCCCAAGTGCAACTAAATTATCCAGTGTTCTTTTTGCACTAGGTATAGTACATGGTGGTTCAATTGAACATATTGACTGTTCTGTGTCATAATTAATAGTTGCATGAACGTTGTCACATTGCAATGTTTTCATAGTTAATGAGGATGCCTAAAAGTAATATAAATAATGTTCATATTAATATTAATTAATAACAATTCCAAACAATTTTTGTATAAAGAAAAATACAACTTATTTTTATATATTTAATAATAATTATTTCACACTTTTTTAAAGGTTTATTTTCTCACTACAAGAGTTAACCTTACTTTTATTGCACATAAACAGAAAATTCTACTATTATCACTGATAAAAATGTCTTTGTTTTTATTTATACAAAATACTTACAGAACATTCTAACACTAGTATAGTATACTAACTTCATTTTCGCTCGCTTCTGCTTTTTATAATTTTTTAAGTTTGTTTTTCATATATTTTGCAATTGTTGCATTTTCGTCATCTAAAAATTTTTTATTCTTTCTTTGCAGTTTACCTTATGAATTGCTGTACTTAAAGTAATTGATTTTTTTATAAAATAAGTAATCGTATGCGTATATATGTGTATATATATATATATATATATATCGTATGCGTGTGTGTGTATATATATATATATATATATATATATATATATATATATATATATATCAAGCCGTTCTCACAGGAATATAGGAATTTATTTGGAAAATTGCCATGGACGGTATAGTTCCACAACGGCAGCACGCGCTTTCCGCGTGGCGTTCTATAATGCTACCTGACAGACCCTGGATCAGCACCTGATTAAGCTGATAAACTTACGGGACGGACGTCGACCCCATTATACCCATAATACGGGCCTGATACGGTCCTTAATGTGGCCCGGATCAGGGGTTTCAAATCCCGGCTCCGGCCCGGATCTCGCCGGATTTTCTATTTCGGATCGGGTATCTATTATACGTATATAATATATGCCGAAGCCTCCCATATGCGCCGTTTGATATTTTTCGTGTAAAGATGTTTAATTTTTTCGTATTGAAATATAGTGTAACATAAATAAAGACTATAGCCTTATCGCAATTATTGAACGCTTATAATTAAGAAGGAAAAGTGCTTTATCTTGAAGATACGACTACATAAAGTTTAAGGTAATATAATTATTTTAATCTTGATTTTTCGTGAAAAAGCGTATGAATAAAAGTTTTTGAATAGACTGAAAGGGCTAGTAAAGATTTTATTGGGAAGATTATTTTCTTTAATTAAACAAAAAATTAGTCAGTTTTATATAAATGTGTACAATTTAACCTCTAATATCATTCAACCTATATAACAACATTTATTCTTCATTAATTATTGTTGCAGTCCTTTTGTATATTTCTAAATGTTATTTATACTTACCATATACATCAGATATGGTATTTTGATTGGTATGTGCCAAATTATGATATTATGTTGATGTCAGGGGCCGTATTCTGTAAGCTATATGTGGCTTAATAGTTTGTGTGCAAATCAAATGCACCCGCAAACTTTGTGGACAAGATAAAAATCTGTCGACAAACTAATGATTGTAAAAACCTCTCCAATAATGATTGTAAAAACCTCTCAATTACAACAATAATTTATTATCTTAATCAATATACAATTTGTGAATTTTATGAGGGTTTCAGTATTTTTTTAATCATATTCAATTATGTATCTTTTTTGTTGTTACTAATGGATAAATTAATATATTTTTTGTACATTAATCAATTAACTTGTGTATAACTTATGTATAGATAATGGCTGAGGTGACACATGCTCGTATTAAATACTTAACTGATGATTACGTTGATATTGTACCAGTGGAAAATATTATTCAATTTCAAAAGCATAAACCAAAGCATAAGGATGACTTCGACAGATCTAAAGTTTACAATGCTATATATTCTGATGAGAAGAATCCAACAGAAATAATATTACAAGTACAAATATCGGATTTAGCTTGTGAGTTAATTAAAATTTAATTGACCATAAATTCATACGTATTATAAGTTGTATTTAGTTGTATGCTTAACACATTGATTAAAATATTAGGTGGAATTCCTGAAGTCATCAAATTAGAAATGATACGACCAAAATTTGTTAGACTTAATACGAGTGACATCCCCAATACAAGTTGCGATAATGAAAGCCATTAAGAGGACTCGACTGAAGAAGAATCTAATGAATCGGCAATGCCAATTCTAAATAAGGTATATATTTTTAAAAATTAAATAAAATCCTTTTCTTATCAACTCTTGTTATCAAAAGTTTTTAATGCTCAAAGGCAATGATATCTATAATCAAATGTATAAGTTAATAGTGTACGGTGAATTTCTTACTTATATTAATGTTTATTATATCTAGTTTATTTCTCAATACAACGTCAACTTGTATCCTACAATTTGTTATTATTGAATTTACAGATAAATATATGTGACATGATTTATTGTTAATTATGTTGTTAAAAATTTGCAGAAAGAGAGAATTTTCAAGAAAAGGAAGATTGTAACAGACAGAGGACTTGCGGTTCTCAATCAAATCAATACGCCAAAACATACATTGAGATTTCTTGACAGCGATGATGATGACATGGGAAATGTATACAATAGCAATGAACAAGGTAAACTAAATAATACGTATTTTTCTTTCTATATATGTATAATGTCTAGCTATTGACTTATAGCAATTGACTTATAGCTATTGTTGTAGCAATTACAATATACAATTATTCTAGATAAAATAAAATTTCATAAATAATATAAGAAATAGAAAGATTAATTTATATGTATATTGTGTTGTTTTAGATCCTTTAAGTTTTACACCTACACCAAACTCATCTGAAAATGACAGATATACCAGTAACAACGATGGTATACGGATACGACAGCATGATTTTAATAAATCAAGAGGTGAAAACTATTTTATGAATTGATATAATTATTATTTCTAAAATTTATTTTAACTCGACTTGTATGTATAAAAATCTATTATTCTAAAATTAAAGTAAATCAAAAGTAAAGATTATAAATTTTATGTGATATTAAATTTTTCATAAAATGGTATTTTTCAGGTGCTAATCAAACGCTATCATCACAGCTTGCTTCTCCTTCTCATCAAGTTGCGCCAAGGAAAAATCAAAAAATTTATCAGTATGCACTCGGATATAATGAGATCAATAATAAATTAGTTCAGCAAGAAAATGCTATTAATCAGCCTGCACAAGGAGATAGTGAGATAGATAATGAGTTAGTTCAGCAAGAAAATCCTATTAATCAGCCTGCACAAAGAGATAGTGAGATCGATAATGAGTTAGTTCAGCAAGAAAATCATATTAATCAGCCTGCACAAGGAGATAATGCGATCGATGACTTAATTCAGCAAGAAAATCCTATTAATCAGCTTATACCAGAAAATTACACATTGGACAATAAATTTATTAGTAAATTTATTATTGATTCCATAGAATATTACAAAGCAGCAGAAGGTCACGGATTTGAAGAAAAAAATGCACGCTATAAGCCAAACGATAACGGCGAGGTAATTATACATAATTTATAATCTATCAACAGTAAAATAATAACATATTTTCATTTATTATTCGTAGATTTACCTGGGTGAAGGAAAATCAGTTAAACCTGATGTGTGGCGAATGTTGCAGACGGAGAAGCCATTAATATTTTTAAGAGAGATAGCATTGAAGCTATGGGAACCGAGAGATTTAGCTAACAGAGCTCTCGACATAAAAAGGGTGACAAAAATGATACCGAATAGGTCACCAGTTAAGCGAATCGAACTGAATTTACTAAAATTATTAATAAGTAACGTATAATTTTTACTTCATTTAGTGTTGTTATTCATCTCTACTAATTTTAAATTTCGACAGGTCTATTCAATGATTTTTTGGATCGCCAAAAAGGATATACAGCAGAGGAAAAAGCAAAATTTTTAAAACAAAGCACACAAACTTTATCACAGAAGATAAGAGATTTAAAGTCAGAAGAAAGAGGGAAAAAAACAAAGAAACGTATTCGTTACGACTGATCTTAATTTTTTTAAAGTATATTTTATAGTTACATTTCGTTAGCTTCTGATTACTGTGATGTTAATTAATTATTTAATTTAAGAAAACGTTTATTTGAAACCATAAGGGTTAATAAATCACAAAAGTATTTTTTTTCCAGTGGTCTGCATCCAATTTAAATGGATTCACCATTTATGTTTTTTTTTTTTTTTTTTGTATTATTGAACATTTACTTAAAAGTGTTTTATACAAAAGTATTTTATATAATGAAAAATTGTTCTTTAAGAAAAGTTTGTTGATCTTTTCTAAAGTTATAAAAACCTAAGGTAGATCAAGATAAAAAAAAAGTAAACATATATTTTTTTAAATATTGAACGATAAGAGTTAAAAAGAATGAAACACAAAAGTATTTTTGTTTTCACTTAACTGCGTACGAATTAAATGGATTCTCCATTTATACATTTTTTGATTATTGAGCCAAAGCGTTTCTCATAGTTTTAAGTAAAATATTATTTTCGTATATTATTTATGTAATATTGTAAATGATAAACATTGACTCTAGCCAAAATAAAATATTTTCTTAAATAAAAAAATTTTATTATTGAAAACATTCTAATGAACATTAAATAGTATTTCTATTAATATTATGCATTTGTATAAATAAAATAACTGTAACATCAAAATTAATTATTCAATTAAAATAACTTTTTTTACATGATTTAAATCATGTATTATCATGTGTAATAACATACAATTATTTGTATGTAAAGTCACATGTTAAATCATGTGTTAAATAAGATGTTAAATCGGTTCGAAAAAATCACGTTGTTTACTATGTGATTTAACATACGATTAAACACGTTAAAAATGTTGTATTTTAACATTTGATTAAGAACATGATAAAACACATGATTAAGCTTGCTTTTAACTATGTAATTTATCATGAGTATATTTTAACAGGGTGGCATTCGAAGTGAACTATGTACATTAGTTTATTTCAAACAAATCTTAAGGGAGTACTAGCGGTACGCCTGGAGTCAAGTGCTTGTTTGGTCGTCTTTGACTCTTGAGGTACTTTGATTTGGCAACGTCACGCAGTCGACCGCACACGTGTATAGTTTTCTTCTGCTCGCGTGAAGTGTTTGTGTATAGGATGCTTGAGCAAAATGAGTGATTCGAAGCCCTCGAATAAAAATGAAGAAACTACCAATACCCAGAGGAAAAGACTATTTTGGAAAGGAAAACTCATCTCGCAAAAAGTTTATAACAAAAGGGTTCAACAAACTGAATTAGCCAGGAAGTTGCATAGAGGAGAATTCAGTGCTTATGCTGTTATTATAATAATTTATTACATTAACATTTACCTATATATCACCTTATATTAAATAACGTATATATATCTTTCAAAATTTTCATAGAAACCGTCGAGTATCGCTTGCGCATACCTAGCGCATCATTCAAATAGCGCGGTCTTCCTAACCTCTTAGCGACGTTGCCAAATTGTGAGAGTAATGGTCGAGTGAGTGAGAATAATTTTATTCATTGACTTATATTAACTATGAAAATTGGTGAATCAACATTCTAATATGTGCCTCATATTTATGAGATATTCATTATTCATTTCTTAAAATTTAGTCAATATCTGAACAGTCGTTTTCATAAATTGCGTGATTGAAAATCTCGAGAACGTGGTTTCCCATAAGACTACGTGTTAATCGCGTAAAAATTAAATGATTAATAACTTTTTACTGGATTGGTGTAGCTTTCCAAAAATTTATATGAGTGAGTTTGAAGTAAAAATCTACTAGTTTGCGAAATTTCAGAATTTTCTGAACAGTTATTCAGAACCGCTAGTATTTCCTTAATATTAAAATACTGCTGACATTGTATGCGTATGGGACAGTATTGAAATATCGAATTATCTCTATACAGGGTGTCCCATTTTAACTTACACAGCTGAATAACTCAAAAAATTGCAATTAAAAAATGTTTCAAATAAAAGTTGGGGGTATCGAAGAGCTGATCCAGAAATTACCTTAGCCATGACCTTGACCTACATTCTCAAGGTTATTTGAAGGTCAACTTTAGTTTTTCAAATGAAAACCGCTAGTTTTGACCTCGGATTCCGAAAGAGCACAAAATTCTACGTTCGGATAGGTATTCATGTTAGGGGTCAAAGTGATCCCTGAAGGTCATTTCTGCTGGTTAATCATGATATTGCTATTTAAGTGAAAGAATGCCATAGATCGGTGACTTCGACAATCATATGTAACTAATGCATGAAATACACTTAAGGGACAAGTCAGTACAGAGTCAAAGATTTATCATAGGTATAAGCGTATAAGCACCCCCGGCGCCGACGACGAGAACGTGGGGGGGCATTCCGGCTCCATTTCTTTGACCCTGAAAAGAGCCGATTTGTATTCGTGTAGCTCTGAAAAGATCCAACTAATGAAGGTTAGATCGTTCCGTGATCCCGCCAGTTAACGCAAGATTGTGCAGCAGTTCAGCCAATGAAGGCACAATACAAGATAATTGTTCAGTCTGGCCAATTAAAAATAAATCAATAATATTCTAATCATTGTTTTTAGCTCTCTCCGTGCGAATTAAATGCTCAAAATGAGCACTATTATTTTCCCAGCACAACAGTAACCGACGACGAAAATTACGTTGAACAGGCTCTTCTTATTCTATCTATCATATTTAATATTGTTGTTGGAGCTTGGCCATGCACAGCATCTTTTACGTATTCCTACAAAAAGAAATCTAGTGGCTTCAGATCCGGTGATCTAGGAGGCCACAGAATGGCCCAGCCCGCCCTATCCATAGATTTGGAAATCGTTGATTCAAAAATGTTCGTACGTCACGAGCATAATGAGCGGAGGCACCATCTTGTTGGTACCACAAACGTAGTCGGACTCCAAGTGTAACATTCTCTAGGTATCTTGGCAAATCATTTTCGAGAAATTCTAATTGTAAGTACATTGGACCATTAATGGTACGTTCAAAAAAATGTGGTCCAATCACTTGTCCGTTACAAATGCCAACCCATACGTGGACGCTCCAACGATGTTGATTTAGCACCTCACGATACCAATGTGGATTTTCTGGTGACCAATAATGGCAATTATGTCTATTGAGACTACCATTGCTGATGAATGTAGCTTCATCGCTAAAACAAACCTCCCAAAAAAAATTTGGGTTTAGATCTAACATTTCAAGAGCCCATCTACAAAATTGAACTCTGAGTACGTAATCTGCTTCGCTTAATTCCTGTACTAGAGTAATGTGATAAGGATGGTAATTGACTGATTGTAACCATCTATGAGCCGTAGATCGAGGAACTCCTAATTCCCGTTTCAGGATACCCAACTCCCAATTCAGCGAGATCTACTCTCAATGTTTATCACTTGTCGAGCATTAGGATTGCGGCGGTTTGGAAATCGCTCCATATAAGTACGGGCAGTAAGTCTGTAATTTCTACTACATTCACCCATCAAGATTATAAGAATGTCGACTACTTCATTAGGCGTATAATTTACCATTTTACTGACAAGAATTTTATTAGATTAGTTTATGCTGGTTTACAAATATTCAAAAAAATGCATAAAGCTTACAGACTGACTGCTAAAAATTATGATTCCCTTTAAAGCAAATCAAGAATACGACACTACATCGACTTTAACTAAGTTCCTACAGCATCAAAAATCCAGTTCGATGGAAACCATGAGAACTTACTAAAGTCATTTTTTTTGTATGAAGTATGCGTATTAAAGACAGTTTTAGGTATATGTATCAAAATATGTTTTGCTCTCGAAGCCAAATCCGACGGTAGTCGACGATTACGTTTTAATACAGCCAATCTAACTTTACTTAAACAAAACTGCTAGAAAATTACTTATGACGACTGGTTACTAGGGGTACTAGGGTACCTTCATTTTGGCCTTCCCTACAGAATGGTGTAGTTGATTATCAGTTTTAAGGTTAGCTTTCGTTCTTCGCTGATATCTGGAAAACCATGATACACATGGAAAAAGTAAAATCTGTTGAAGATTCGTGTCGACGCTCACTATCGATCTGTGCAGTCTAAATGTAAAAAGTTTTGTTTTTAAGGTTAAGAAATCGGTTTCTGTTTGTACATCAAAAACTAGTGGGTTTGGTGCCGAAAAGAACAAATGTTTGAGGGGTATAATTACTCCATTGGCTAGCTTTTTTCAGAGCTACACGAACACAAATCGGCCCACAAACTATTTACAAAAACAAACATTCTCGGACATTCGAAGAGACGCAGACCTTCTCCAGACATTTTATCATCATTGTTAATATTATTGTCTTTTGCGGTCATCTGAATTTTTAGCCGTGCGTCGTACACGTCCATGACGGTGTTGGAGTATTAAATACCTTACACGCACAGTTTCTATCTGCATAAGTTTTTTTCGCTACTATACAAGCACCAAAAAACTGCCCTCAAAATTGTAAGAACTTGATTTTTCGACCGTATAAAATGTCTGACTTTTCGTAGAATTACATATTCTCGTGTATACATATATAATGGAGAGCAAATAGTAGGGGCGATGTGGATAATTTTAACTATTTCGGCTGTAACTATTTACTTACCTTCAACAAAAATAAAAGATTGTGAAGTGAATATGTTCCTAGATAAACCTCCTATGATTAGTTATGGTCCCGATTCGATGTTCCGTGCAATAGTTAATTCGCGATATCAATATGAAAAGTGCTATTTTCAATCCTCGTGAAATTTTTGCACTTTGGGAATCCACATTTTCTCATTTTTCTTATAACTTTTGCTGTGATTAATTAAAAATAACTGTAGCAAAGTATATTCATTAGACCACAAATATGTACGAAAAAACTTGCCTAAAGTATCTGCTATTGGAAGCTGGATGCATGAATTTATCCATACTGAGCACATCTCCTCTATAATAAGAGAGGGTTGGTGGAACTTTTGTCTAGTCTCGAATTCTCACTCCCTTTGGCATCCTCTCGTTTTCTCTTTGTGGTAGAGACTTTTATTTTTGCCGAGCCACTAGGCTGTCCACGAGACGACGCTACACCGACACTTCAAGTAGCAGGCGCAGTAGTACAGAAGTGCGGCGAATGAAGATGAGAGAGTGACACCTGCGAAAGTGAATGACTTTAATGGAACGAGACGGTTAATTACCAAGGGGAAATAACTATACGTACTAAGCAGTGACTTTTAAAAATACTCTCGATTTGTCCATATCATACAAATACTTTGGCATTATAATTATAATTAGAGTTTATAATTTGAAGACAGAATTTGTGCAATTACATTATAGAAGCATTTCTTATAAATTGAATAGATAGAATTTGTTTTATATCAAATTGTAGTTGTTTTATAATTAGGATTACAATTTATCAGGGAACATGCTTTTGTAAGACAGTAAAACAATCATCATTGAATTTATTTCTATGTATAGGGAGCTCATAATTTTTATTCATGGAAGAACCAAATCCGATTCGAAGGCTAATAGGGTTTAATTGTATTTCTTAATCGGAAATTATCCAATTAAAACCAATTTAATCGATTAAAATCTATTTAATCTGATTATAAATTAGTCGGTCTTAATCGGATTTAAACAGTTGTGTTTTTAAATAAAATGTTAATTTGTTGAAAAATACAACTGATTACCAGGGAAATCAAAATTTGAAATGTTTTGAGACCAGCTAAAACATATTTTTTGCAAAATTACAATTGAATATTAAAAATATATCCATTTCATGCATGCATTTCATACCTTAAGCAATTCGCCAGTTTAAACTGTTAGAAGTGTAACTATGACGCACAAATGCCAAGATTATAATAATACAATTTAAAGTCATAAGTATATTTTAATATAAGGTAATTATCTACGATGATGATTTGGGAGATGCAAAAAAACTGACGACTGATGCACTCGACAACAAGATGAAAGGTGCACAGCTGTGCACTGACTGACGAACGTCGTTATACTGAGTGGCACATAAGACTACTTTACTTGTCTCACCATTTATCCATTTCACCCTTGTCAGTTACCCTTCTCATTCGTAAATTATGCAAGACGCCGTTTATCCACGTACGTCGCTGTGCTCGCATATTCTTTGCACACTTCCATCCATCGATATAGCTTCTATATTTTCGCGAGCTAACAGTAAAACTTTGCGGATTTCAATTCAAAGTTGACAAAATTGTAAGGTAGCTTATAAGCCATATTGGTATATTTGTTTTAAAACAAGTTTGACAAACATTTTAATATAAAACTTAATTGTTTGCATTCGTGATGAAATCTAACAATGCTCACGAATCTTTCTTTGCAGGTAAATATTTTTATCAGTTTTGTAATATTTCATAAATCAAGTTTGGCGAACTCTTTAAAAGCATATGCTTATTATGTTTTAGATCTGAACTGGGCCATAGGCCTAAATCGTTTGAGCCTTCGCTTAATGGGCATATGGCCGGACGATAGCGTTGCCGAGACGAAACTTCTCACGACAATTTTGCGTATCCCGCTCATAATATCGGTCATGATCTTGTGCATAGTAGTACCACAAATGTACGCTTTGATTTTAGTTAGGAACAATTTACTGCTCATCATCGATAACTTCATGACGAGCTTTCCGACTTTCATTGGATGTGCGAAATTTTACTTTCTTTGGCGCAGCAAAGAAGGTTTTTAAGAAAAATTGCATTTTTTTAAAAGTGCGGTTGTTGCATGCGAATAAAATTATCAGTTCTTTTTAGAATTAAATAAAAATTTTAAAATTTAATACTTCCAAGCAAGTTCTGCGACCAGTAGTGTGCTCGGTCACGGAAGACTGGCTGCGCCCAAAGTCTGATTTGGAGTGCCAAAAAATGCGAGACGCGGCGGTGGTGGCGAGGCTATTTACCGTCGGCGGCTACAGCCTCATTACCGGTAGCCTCATGGGCTTCATCATCGCTCCGCTCTGCGGCCTGAATATTCGCGTTGAGCAGAACATCACCGACTACGGCAGGCAGTTGCTTGTGCAGTCCTACTATCCCTACGACTACTCCCAGAGCCCGAATTTCGAAATCACTCACAGCTCGCAAATAGTCGCTGCATGCTTCGTAGCCATGTCACTCGCGGTGCCGGACAATTACTTTGGCGCCTTGGTTTTTCACATCAGTGGACAGTTTCAACTGCTGGGACTCAACTTTGAGCACTTTACTAAGCAGAATGAGAAGATTGTAGGGATTATGGCGGTCAGAGATTTTAATAAAAGTTTAGGCGTTTACGTTGACAGGCACGTGCACCTAATCAGGTGACAGCAGCTTTTTCACAAGTGAAATATGAGTGAGCTGAATTGGGTATACAAAGAATTATGGGAATTTGTTTTACAGAATGGTCGCCATCGTGGAGAAGTCTTTTAATTTTATTATTTTAATTCAAATATTTTGCCTGTGTGTAATGGCCTGCTGCTTAGGTGTCAGAATTTTGTCTGTGAGTCATAGGTTTGCGTAATTGATCTAAGAAAACATGTGCGTGCAGTGGTAAACTTATTTAATTTTCAGGCCATTCGGAATCCAAACGATAAAACGGCAGTCATTCAAATCATCAATCTTGGTGCCACTTTAATTAGCCTAATGATATTCGCGTTTAGTAATTGTTATGCGAGTGAGACTTTAGCTTCACGCGTAAGATATTTACTGTGGCAGCAGCGATTCAAAAAACACGAGCTTTTGAAAAATTATCAAAATGTGGTTTCTCATTTTAGAGCGCAGAAATATTCCAACAAGTCTATAGTAGCGATTGGTACAAGATTCCTAAAAGGAGTACTTGTCGTTATCTTATTATGATAATGATAATGTCAAAGAATCCCCAGATGCTGTCGGCTGGAAAAATTCTGTATTTGTCTCTGTCAACATTTTGCATTGTATGTAAAAAAATAAAACTAAGTTCAATAATTAATTATGTGTCATATAGTTTTGTTTTTTATTGCAGATATTAAAATCAATAGCAGGATATCTTTCTGTACTTATTGCTCAGAGTAATTAATTATTATTATATAAAACTTTGAAGAACAAAAAACAAAAATGCAGATATATTTTCGAATGTATTCTACATTCAAGACAGTCCCTACCATACCGATGTATTATTATGTAATTTTTACATTGCATATCATATCATTCAAAATACTCCCTGGTAACTAACCAAGTAATAATTGATTAATCAAAAATTGGTTATGAGAACTAAGTGCTTGGTTAATTTAACCAAGCTAACTTTTTTACAATGAAAAAGTCGACTTTATAGGTGACTAACTACTTTACTTGGTAAGGACAACAATTTTTCTGGTACATCATTGTTTTCATAATGGGTCAACCAATATATTTGTTGTAATTACCAAAATATAAGTTGAAATCCGAGTTGCAGCTTATATTTTCAAAAATTTTCTCATTTACTTGCATCGCTAACGCGACGACAGAGTCTCCGGCTTTGGACTTGAAGGGTCCAAGTTCGATCCCCAGTGAGGGAGAAATTTTTTTCAAAATATTAATTGTATTATAAAATTGTAAATATGTAAATTAAATCTGAAAAGTAATGGCATATTTGTGCAATGGCACACATTCCAATTTAAAAAGAGTACGGTCTTGTGTTTCAACATATTTCCAAAGTTTGATGGACCAGCGATGACTGGAAGATCCAGTTGGTTTGAAAAACTTTATAAATATGCTTTATTACCTACAAATGGTTTGGATGTCAAGTTTCAAGTTTGTACGATGCATCACTTTTGAAAAAATTCAGTTTTTCTCAAAATCTTATGACTAAAAATAGTGTACGTGCGTGTGTATATATATATATATATATATATATATATATATATATATATATATATATATATATATTTATGATTCTGACCATTTTATGGCCATTTTTCAATTTTTGAAAACATATATTTGCTATTTTTTAATGATATGATTCATACAATAAATTCAGCAATAGTGTTTATGGAAGAGCATTAAATTACCTATATTTATCCCACAAGATTTTCAATATTGACCCTCGTAGGAAATACGCCATACGGTATGGCCAGTGAATAACTATAGTGCCCAGATTTTCTTAGCATAATATGTCATGATACTTTGACATAATATGCCTACATCATGTTAAGTACTTGACTCCACCAATGAGTTTAGAACCTAAAATGCATAAACTTAATAATCAAATTTTTTTTAAGCAGTAAATTTTAAAACCATTTACGTTTAAAAAAGGTTTTTACAATAACCCGAGTAGAAATTTAGTCCGGCCGCCGTCTGGCGACCTAATCATCTGGCCCTTACCACAATTGCCGTATCCGGGCCATAACTGGCATGTAACCTGATAAATGTCTGGTCCGGATCTGGCAGGGTCCGGTCATACTGCTGCTGAACTGTACCCGGAACATCGCAGTGAGATTCTTATTGGTCTTTTATTGGTGTTCGATATTTTCTCTTACTTCCAATATTCATAGTTTAATTTAATATACTGTAACGGGGTATGAGTTCGAGCAACGAATTGTTATCTGAACAACTGAATCGCGCTCCCTCGACGCGGCGGAGTGCTCCTCTACGCCCGCGATATACCCACGTTGCATGCAGCTATCTTAGCTGCTTTAAATCTTGGGTTTGTGCGCTGCCTGGTGCGTGCTCGACTGCTCAGATGCGTTAAATATTTAATTGTAAATAACGCCCGCGGAGGCGGCGATATTCTCAGGAAGGAATAAGGATCGGGCTTAACGAGCGAGGTTTCTAATTGACGACAAAATCACGTAAAATAATAAGTCTATGGTTATATTTTCAAACCGCGAAATAAACGTGATTTTACAATAAATAATATTACGCGAGTCGCCGCGACGCTAAAATAAACGTACTCGCACGCGTGTATTAACGTGAAGGTCGAGCGCGCCGTATTACCCTCGCATGGATGATACCCACTCACACATACACTCTCTCATGCACTGCACGCACACAAACCTTCACTCTTTCGGCGATGACGTTCGTAGACTCGGACAGGCCGCAAGACGTTCTCACCCTGGACCGCTGGACTAGGGTTAATACCGCGTCGCTTTGCGTCACTCTCCCACTCTCACAAGTCGTTGCACTGTCGACACAGCACAGCACAACACTCTCGAACTCGCCAAACCTTGAGAATATCTAGCGCGTGAGAGCTATCTGAGCGCGTTCCTGCAGGATTAGCCCGCGCGCTCGCTCTCTCTGTCTCTCTCGCCTATTGCCGAATTCTCACGTGTTTGTTGTCGCGTGCGCGACTATACGCGGTTTCATCGCGGCGCGGCGATACTTTTACCGTTACGTTTGTTGCGATGCCCAACTCGTTACAATACATAATTGAAAATCGCATTGCAAAACTTTGAGGAGGTAAAAACTTTGAAGATAAACTATGCATTCGTTTGTTTATAAGATTTGATACATGCAATATGAAATTTACTTAATACGTAATTCGTTTTCCAGACTTCGGATCCGGTCCAGACCGTAGCCACAAGTATCATTTCTACTCGGGAAATTATGAAAATACAAGGCAATGTGTTAAGTAGTAACCTAATTCATACATACAAATTTATATATAATCACACTCAACACTCACTGACATATATGTATACTATTCTGGCATGCATGTTTTTATGTAAGTGTGAATATTAGAAACATCAGGTGAAATCTGTGTGTTTAAGGTTGCCAATGATGGAGTCTAAATATGTTGATCTTGATAGATATTCTCTACCTCAGTGTTCGAGTCAGTCGCAGGCAGTAGCTACCGCTATAGTTCCTTTATCATGCAGTGTATTCATTCAAGATGTTTAATTTGTAATGTAGATGCTTATTTTATCATCTAGAAGCAGGCTAGCGTAACAATGTTTTCTTGTCTGTTTTTTCTAGCTGATCCACACTAAACCCCATGGCTGCGGGGGCAAAATTTACAGATGGGTGTTTACATGAGAATTTAAATTACAGAACTTGAGATAAAGAAAAATGTCTATATTGTTTTAAAAGCATGAAACAAATCACCATCCAAATTTTCAGCGCTCTAAGTATGATACATTTTAATTGAGAGCAAAAAGAAAATAGAAAAAAAGTAATCGTACAATCATTAAGAATTTGGATTTGCTCTCAATTAAAAAGTATTATACTTGGATAGCTAAAATTTTGTATGGTGATTTTTTTCAAGCTGTTAAAACAATATATTCACATGCCTTTATCTCAAGTGCTGTAGTTTAAATTCTCATGTAAACACCCATCTATAAATTTTGCCTCTGGAGCCATGGGGTTCGGCGTGAATCAGCTAGCAAAGAAAGTCAAGTAAAAACTGTTACGCTTACATAAAAACTATACATGTCAGTGTGAGTATTGAGTGTGGTCGTGTTTGTACATATTCATAAATGTGTGCAAGCGTAGGTTGCCATTCTTAAAACGTTAGTCATAATTTTTTGACATATTATGCCCAATTACTGTCGTCTGTTAACGATATGCCACATAATCTGGCTACAGAGCATAAAATTCAACATATTATGGCCATATTAGCCTCAATTTCCTACGAGGGACCGTTCCGTTCAATTGTTTTGATAAAAAAGTGATTTTTCAAACAGTCAGAGAGTTACTCGTGCACAAATCTCGTCCGAGGTAGAAATTGCCCTCCTTCCCTTGTTGTTTTTTGACAAGTGCACGTGAAGACCCGTTTTTACGCATATGGAGTGAATAGGAAGTTTTTCATTTTGAGTTGTGCTCAACTTACAAATATTACTTAAAATTTTTATAAAATATAAAAATCTGAAAATTTCAAAAATTTTGAAAAATTTTGATGATTTGGTGGGAGAAAATGATTCTCTCCCGCACGCTTGAAATAAAAAGCTTGCCATTCACTTTAGATGCTTGGAAACGGGTCTTTTCTATGCACGTGTTAAGAAAAAGATATTAAGATTTGAATTCTTCGTCTCTCACACTGTATACCTTGTATAACAGAAAATTACTATTTTTGTTAAATCTTATAAGTCACTAACTAAAGGTCAGAATGTTTTGAGAAAATTCTGGTGGTTTTATGAGGTTATGAGGACTCTATGGTATTTAAAATATTCAAATTTAAATTTTTTAATGCGCCCTACTCCTCGAAGTGTCACCATTCCCTTTATTTTTTGTATTGTTTATCCGGAGAGTTAGAGAAAAGCTTAATGCACCATGACAGGAGCCGTGCGAGACTCCCTGTGTGTGAGACTCTCCTGGTGAGGGACAACCCCAGGTATACTCACTAAAACTTCACCTTTCATAGGGCCGCGAAAGCCGCTCTCGCATTCCTTCGGGGGGTCGCCTGTCTTAAGTTATTCTAGCTATCAGCTATTCTAAATGACCGTCACTGTTTTTCACATGGAGAACCGTCTTCATGTACGCCGTAATCTCTTCCCAATTCTGCTTGCTATCAAGCATCGTTTTAACTACTGTTTCGGGCGTGAATGCCCTTATCGTCAGCTCTAGTACTCTATAGGCTTCACAGTCCAGCGAGGGCAGTCAAAAAATGTCCCGATAGAAGTGAATAATAAATAGATGATATGACATTTTTGGAAATTTTAAATAGTTTCGTTGCCAGAGAATCAAACGTATACAAAGTGAGAAATGTACTAAGTCTTTGCTCCGGGGCTGCTAATGTACTTATAGTCTTCGACGCAAGATTTCAAAATTTTGACAATATTTTTAGTCAAGAATGCAAAACGAATATTATATTCATTTCGAAGCTTCATTGGTAATTTCGTTCTTGTTTTCGGTGTATTCTAGGTATATCTAAGAAGAAACATATTAAACTTATAACCTTCATACTTTGAAGTATTTCAGAAAAACTGCATTCTTTTAATTGTCAATTAACCACAGTTAAGTTTTGATAATATGTGAATTTGGTATTTGCACACTTTATCAATCACATGATATCTTATTAGAATACAAATTTTTCTAAAAACTTGTAACTTTCGTCTTTATGCTTAAACCTGGCGTTACATTAGATGCAGAGTCTCGACGACGACTCAGAAGGAAGCGAGAGAAAAAATGAGGCCTCTAAGAGCTTGTCGTCGGCATCCATAAAGGCGCTGCATTTATACGTTAATAATGCAGGATAAATAGCCGGATAATAGATCGGGTTCTACGAAGAAGTTTCTTTACCTTTCCCTCGCCACATGAACGTCCAGTCCCCCACTGAAACCTTCTTCTATTTCCTTTTATTCCATCTTCTTACTCGAACCTGTAATAGTTGACTTACGGATACGAAAATTTCGATACATTGAATGGATCGGCAACAACGTGGTCTCCGGGGGGCTACCATAAGACGAAGAAAAAATAATCATCAAGGTGACTAATATATTACGTTGAATACGTTTCAAGCAAGAATGAATATTATTCAGAAAATTTCATGCCGCTTCCATACATATATACTTATTTTGCAGATTTTGAGTGGGCATTTGGTCTTAATCGCATTTGTCTTAACTTTATCGGCGTCTGGCCAAATGAAGTCGACGCAAACGCTGCCAGGGTTAAAGACAGCTCAATAAAGTATTTACGCATTCCTGCCATGCTTATTCTGATACTGGTTGGTCTAATAGTTCCTCAAATGTACGCTATCACCAAAGTTTACAAACGTTTGCAACTTGTACTAGACAACCTCACGCTAAGTTACTGTACCATTACATCCTTCATAAAGCTCTTCTTTCTATGGAAGAGTCGAGGAGGTATAAGCTTTGAAACAATATTTCGATTTAATTATAGTGGAAACAATTGATTAAATTTATTACACTATAATAGTATATTGTGTACTAAGAGCATAAAGTAGGCTTTTTTAGACCAAGTATGGAGAGTGCTGTATACGAGGCGCAGACGAGTACTGCAATATCCACACGAGGACAAAAAGCCTCCTTAGCCCTTGGTGAACACCATAGTTTTTGTAACGTATGTATGAATTTCCGCGTTTCTTTTGTGCCTATAAGCGGAAGTAAAGTGACTTTTGCTTCCTCCTAGAGAAAGCTTTATAATAGTAAAATTTTGAATTTTTTTAAAACTTCTAGAAAATACTTTTTAGTGTGTTAGAAGTTCAAATCAAGTATTCTTGGAAAATGTCCGTATGGATGTGTGCGTGTGTGCGTGTGTGTGTGTGTGGGTGTGTTTGTATGTATACCGTAATATTTCTGGAACTACTTTGTCAAATTGTGTATCAGAAATCGCCTCATACATTAGCAAGCAGATATATAGATATATTAAAACAATATATTATTTATTGGACTTATAAATTTAGTTTGAGGAAGCTACGTGCCAATGAATTGGCAGCGGTTTTTTTATGCAGAACCTAAAATATTTAGTTCTATATATGTTTTTTTTTAAGGCCGGTCAAAAAAGGTCACTCTAGAGCCGATTTTTAGGTCTAAAAAACGCTGAAACCGTGCATGTGTTACAAAAACGTAATATATTAGTGTAACAAAAAAACTGATAAAAACATCAAAAAGCCATATTACAAAACAGTACTAACATTTTCATGGTATACGTAACCATTTATAAATGAATTTTATCAAGCTGCAGTATACGGACCAATGCTGCGCAGCGCCCTTTTAGATTGGCAAAGTTCGCAAGGCAGCCTCTGGGAGTACGAGATAATGCGGAAGCAAGCACGCAGAGCTCAAATCTTTACGCTCAGCGGCTACATAGTGATGCTCTTCTCGTTTATAGTTTTTATAATCTTTCCCATTTTCGGCCTGAGCATCCGTATCATTAACAACATCACTGACACGGCAGGCGAGGATCGTTTCCTGCCCATACAAACTTACTATCCCTTTGACGTCAATCGTTCGCCATATTTCGAAATGATTTTCGTTTCGCATGTAATAATATGTAGCGGCGCAGCCTCGTGCTTCTCGATTCCCGACTACTTTTTTGGCGCTTTAGTATTCCACGCAAGTGCTCAGTGCGAGATTTTAGCCGTTAAAGTTCAACAATTGTTTCCTCCGCAAGTCGAAGCTGGTATAAGTAATACGTTTTTGGAAAATAAATTCTTTAGAACAAAAATTAAGCAGCTAGTGCAAAGACACGTTCACCTCATCAGGTATTTTAATTTTGCTAACAAAAATGTAATTCACTCTTTAGATTAAATATTGTGTAGTATTGAATGCAAGTCACTCTTATCCAATATAATATTCACAAAATTTGATTTATTGCAATTTTAAAATTTGGTAAAATGCGGAATCCTAATTTTCAGCTATCAGAAATCATAGTTAAAATTCTTATCTAATTTCGTTTTCTCCGCGTACGTTATTATCAAGGGCTTTGTCGATTTCAAATTAATTTTTGCAAATAAATTGAGATGGATACCATATTTTTTTACTTATTTCTTTAATAACAAACGAGCTGGGGCACTTCTACAGGTTTATTAACAAAAATAATACATATCGTTGAAAAATGATTGTTTACAATTTCCAAAAATTTATTATAAGGCCAACGATAACTTAGGAAATAATCACTATATTGGCTTTAAATTCACGCTGAATATTCATCTAGCGCAGCTTGCAGTCTATACTATATTTTCAAGCAGATCAAATAACTTTAAAAGATATTAAGGTGCTTTTATTCTTTACCCAAATTATGTACATTTTTTTTAGTTTTGTGGAAACGATCGAAAGTTCCTTTAATTTGATAATTTTGGCACAAACCATATGCTTAACGCTCATCATATGTTGTTTGGGATTCAACATCATAATGGAAAGTTATTTATAACTATAATATAGAAAAGAACAAATCAATTATTTTCAAAAGCATAATGAACAAAAATATTATTCACAGTCACTTGGAACCGAAAGTAATGATTCACCTATTTTGCCAGTAGTGTCGTTAGGAGGATCAACGCTTACAATTCTTATGCACATGTTGGTGTATTGCTTTGCAAGTGAGATCCTTGCAATGCACGTAAGTTTTCTTATTCTTTAAAATGTGTAGTCAATAAATTATATAATCGTACTTCTTTAGAGCGAGGGTATCAGTGAAGCGGCTTATGATTGTGATTGGTACACATTGCCAGTAAATTGTGCTCGAGAAATCATCCCAATTATGGTTCGCGCGTCTTACCCATTGAAACTCAGTGCCGGGAAATTTTTTTACTTGTCTCTCAATGCTTTTCTCAGCGTAAGTTCAACGTTACATCTCTTTTTGTTCTCTTATTTTAACTGCATCGCTGTTAAATTTTTTATTTTTCAGATCGTGAAAACCTCCTTTGGTTACGTCTCTGTTCTTCTAGCTGTCAGTACTTAACACTCTTTAAATTTTAAGTCTGTATAGAATGTGCATGCTATCAATTTATACAAAAAAGTTTCATGATGCAGATAATAATATAATAACTAGACACTCAAAGTACGCTATTTTTTTAAAAGCCTGCAAACCCGTTATAATTAAGGGGATGTCGTCCCAAAAAATACTTTTTTGCATTACATAAGGCTTTTTGAATAAAGTTTGCAAATGAAAAGCCGAGTCTGTAGCGCCATAGTGTTAAGTTTAATGAATCGTTCTACCGAAAGAAAAATTCGATCGGACTTTCTCTTTTTCTAGATGTTTGAAAATACAAAATACCCCGTGGCGGAGTTGCGAAGCTTTTGCTCTGACGTCCCTTAAATGATATTTTGAAAAAGTCCATCTATGGGGAATTCTACGGGAAAAATGCACTTTATTGACTTCAAAAACGGTGAAGAAAGAATTGTTGTGACAAGTGACCGAAACACTTGTTTTTTAATTGTGCATGTTTAAAATAATATAAGTAAAACCACGTTCCAACACTGAAAAAGTGCATTATGACACTGTTTTCTCGGCTACTCAATTTCGCCGAATAATAGTGATTGTTCTACGGCATGTACCCAATGCATGCACAAACAAAAAATTTGTTATAGGAGGATAAAAGAACGGGAAAAGAGCTATAATTTAAAAAAAAGCGCTAAAAATGCTTGATTAGGTCAAAAGTTACCTGCAATTAAAAATGTGACTTTTGACGCATTTTTTATTAAAAATAAAGCTATTTTCTCGCTCTTTCATTCTATCGTGATACATTTTTTGTTAGTGTCCCCATACATTAGGCAAATTGCAATTTACGCTTTCGCTTTCAATATAGTAATCTTGCGTCTGCATATGAGCCATTCTCCGAGAAGCTGGGCACTTTATGGTCGGAAAATCAAGCTATTGTAATTTTGAGGGCACAGGCACCAGACCAAGTTTTTTACATGCATTTCGACATATCTACAATACGTAAAAAACATGGGTGCCACCTCCAAATCTTATGCTAACAAAAAGTTACGGGCCAATTACTAATTACCAAAAATAGCCTTTATTGCGGCTCGGGTAATTAATTAACTGGCCAAGTAATCATTATTTATTCCGGCATTAATAAGCAGCGGAGCCCAAGATCTTGAATTTAAAAAAAAAATCGTTGTAAACGATTGTGCCTATGGAAATACCAGAAAAAATAATGTTCGTTCGGCCAGGTTATGAATTACCCGGGGCGCAATAATAGTACATTACGATACGTCTGACTTAAATAGTTATTTTTTACACGGCGCAGTTAGCACCCGAGCGTAGCGAGAGCGCTGAGCGCCGTGTAAAACTGAACCATTTAAGTCAAGAGTGTCGTATAGAATTTTATAGAACATTCTTGATTAAAGTAGTCCTTATTTACACCGTAAGGTTAGCACACGAGTGTGATAAACACGGTGCAAAAAAGGACTACTTTAA
The DNA here is from genome assembly GCA_024372645.1 of Trichomalopsis sarcophagae. NCBI lineage: Eukaryota > Metazoa > Arthropoda > Insecta > Hymenoptera > Pteromalidae > Trichomalopsis > Trichomalopsis sarcophagae. The sequence continues at coordinate 37,190 of QLSS01000154.1, read as the reverse complement.
AAAGTCACGCCTATTACAGATAGGCTTGACTTAACAGCGGATTTTAAGCACACTGTGCTATAAAGGCTATTTTTTGGCAATTAGTAATTGGCCCGTAACTTTTTGTTGGCATATAGTTTGGAGGTATGCTACCCATGCTTTTACATATTGTAAGTCCAAACGCGTGGAAAAAACTTGGCCTGGTCAGTGTGGCCTCAAAATTGCAAAAGCTCGATTTTTTGACCGTATAAAGTGCCCGACTTCTCGTCGAATGGCACATGTGTATACATTATTGATCTTTAAAAGAATACGCGGTTTTCCACGATAATTTTTCGTTTCTTACCTATTGAAAGTTCTCATTTACAGCCATACACACATTTGTCGCTGATCACCGTACCCAAAAAATTAACAAACTGATTAGCATTGTTACTAAAATTATCAACGTCGTGATCATGATAAATCATTTAAACATCAAGGTTTATTAAATACTGTACTACATCTCAGTGCTAACATTATGTTAAATAAAATAACCATTGAAGTTCTTTGCTGCTATATATAGGTGCTAAAGCGTCAATAGCTGAAGACGAACTGACGAGAAATGTTGGAAACAAGCGACAGAAGCTCGCTCATGAATGAGTAATGTAGGATAAATGCCGGATAATAAGGGGGTTCTTACATTTCGTTCTTTTCATAAACTTCTGCCTTTATCGCGAGAAGTTTCAGGCCTTCAGAACTTATAGCTATTACTTCTTATTCTAGCTCCTTTTGCCAGCCACACACTTCTAGTTGAGGTAATAAGATATAACAAGGTGCGTTGAGGACATAATATGATAAACATATAGGATACGAGCCGAGGTAAATAAAATGGATCGACGTCGTAGCACTTTACGTACCGATTCGACAAAAGAAAATCAAGATAACAATCAAGGTATAGTTTTGAGAGAATGTAACATGTGATAGTGTTATGGGTGATTGAACCGAAAAATTATTTCGCAGATTTCGAGTGGGCATTTAGTCTGAATCGCATTTGCCTTAAAGCGGTTGGCGTATGGCCGAGCGAATTAGACGAGCTAGATACTCGCGGAGTCAGCAATAATCGTAATCATCTGCGAATTCCCATCATGCTATTTACAATGTGGTTTGGTTTAATAACACCACAGCTCTATGCACTTGCAAAAGTATACAGACAACTTCAATTGGTACTCGACAATCTGACGCTTACGTACTGCACGTTTACGTCCTTTATAAAACTCTGTTTTCTTTGGAGAAGTCGAAGAGGTAATTGATCACGCAAGACCGATAAACATCGAGAGGCTAATATTTGCAGCTCTAATATAAAAGAATCGTGCCCCACAGTATACGGCCCAATCCTACGGAGTGCATTGATCGATTGGTCTGGCTCGCGAAGCAGTGACTGGAAATACGAAACCATGTATAAGCAGGCCTATAGGGCGCAGATCTTTACGCTCGGTGGCTACCTTGTCATGACCTTCTCCTTCGCCTGCTTCATGTTCTTTCCATTTTTCGGCCTCAGCATCCGCATCATCAACAACATCACCGATCCTGGTGGCGAGTATCGATTTCTCCCCATACAGGCTCACTACCCTTTCAGATACGACCGCTCGCCGTACTTCGAAATCACTTATGCCACGCAGATGCTCATCGGCTGTTGCGCAGCCTCCACCTTCACTATTCCTGACTACTTTTTCGGTGCATTGGTATTCCATGCTAGTGCTCAGTGCGAAATTCTCGCGGCCGGGATCCGAGAGCTGTGTCTCGAGGAGTTAGATACTTCGTCGACTGAAAAGCCGAGGGAGCTCGGAATTTTTAGAACGAGACTGAGACATATTGTACGGAGACACGTTCATTTAATAAGGTAGTAACTATTTACTTTTACTCTGATACGAACAATTAAATTTTCTTATACTGGAAACTGGGCAATTTTATTGCAGATTTGTTAACAACATTGAAAAGTCCTTCAACATGGTTATTCTGGCACAAACGTTAAACTTGGTACTTGTCATTTGCTGTTTAGGCTTCAATATTGTCAAGGCAAGTAGACGACAATAATGCTATAAAAAGTAAGTGTGTTATAATACATCCAACTGAAAAAAATTCATAGGCGACGGAAAACAACAGCGAAAGTCTGCCAATTCTGCCAATAGTAACTTTGGGAGGGTCAACTATAACTATGATGTGCCACATGCTGGTTTACTGTTTCGCGAGTGAAGTTCTTGCAATGCATGTAAGTTTTTTTTCACTTATAACTATTGTTATCGTCGATTTTATACGAGTAAATATGCGCAGAGCGAAAGCATTGGTACTGCTTGTTATGGCAGTGATTGGCACTTGCTAACGGCCGATTGCGCTCGCAACGTCATCCCGATAATTGCTCGAGCACAGCATCCACTACAGCTCAGCGCTGGTAAATTCTTTTACTTATCCCTCAATGCTTTTCTCAGTGTAAGTTAATCATAAAATAGAGATCTATATATGCTCTTATTTAAACTGAATTACCGTAACTTTGACATTTTTCAGGTCGTAAAAACCTCTTTTGGATACGTTTCAGTCCTTTTGGCTGTCGGCGCTTAGTTGGAATAATTGTGTTTGGAACTTATAGGTACCACTCATTTGTTTGAGTTGAGTTACACAGTGCCTATAAAGACGTATCATTGGGAACTCTTTGATTCTCATGTTATATTGTTAAACTAGTAATACAAAAACTAGTAAATTGTCATATAAAATAAAAAAATATATTCATTATTCTTAATAATACGCATGCGAGTTTTTAATTAAGTCAGCAAATCAACCTTTTGATCGCGATGCCATATGGAAGAGATGCATTGCTGTTGTGCGTTATTCAATCGAATTCACAAACTCTGTCTGCCTATCTGCCTATGGCAAGATTTATTATATGCAAAGATAGTTTACAAAATTTAATGCTACAACTCTGGAGCCGCGTTTTCCTTGCTGTAGAGTACATTAAAAATACTAGGGAAATAATAATCCTACCAAATCGATCTCAGCACACCGTTTTCTAAACGATTCCATTTATACTAAACGCCTATGGCCATTGTTCAACAGCATGCACTGCATGTTCGAAGGCACAAACGTGAAATCCATATTACTAGGATGAAAGTACGAGAAAAAAGCTTCAATAAAAATATCGAAAAATCGTAAAAACAAAGAATAACCCTAGAGGAAAAAAATGTAATAAATTGTAATAAAACGTAAAAAAATGTAAGAAAATATAAGAAACTGTACCTTTTTGTTGGATTTCGGACCTTTTTTCTCATACGTTTTTGTACACTTTCTTACATTTTCAGATTTGTTAACTTTTTTTTACATTTTATTACATTTTATTACATATGTTATTTTACCGCCTAATATAGTCAATATATTATTTTAATTATTTATTGTATAATTAAATGTAACATACATAAGAAATTGTAAGAAAAAGTAAAAGGATAAGCATAAGTAAGAAAATAAAAAAGTCGCCATTTTCTTATATAAAACGTAACAAAATGTAATAAAATGTAGCAAACTGTAATAAAACGTAAAAAAGGTCCGAAATCCAACAAAACGTACAAAATAGTACGATTTGTTACATTTTCTTATATTTTATTACACTTTATTACATTTTTTATTTCCACTAGAGAACCACGTATAACTTTTGTGATTCTGGAGTCATAAGATAAAGGATCGAACTAACGACGCATCAAGTATCGATCGTGTCTCTTATTGGTTCGCACCTCCAACACCTACTCTGTTGTTGGTAACGCAAGTCACCTCAAGAAACTAAGAAACGAAGTATATTGACCAATTCTAATCAAAACTTTTTGGAGATTTAAGTTTTTGATCATAAATCTACTCATATATCCTTGTGTAAATTATTCTATTTCAGAAAATATAATGACGAGTGTAGCTAAGTAAAAAATACACTTCTTTCACCCTCATTCATTTTGATTTACATCTATCAAGGTAAAGTACGTGGCCTTTTCTTCACGTCTATAAGATAAAGTCTATCATGCTATAACATAATGCGCTTCAGTGAAGGCATTATAAGAAATCATAAGATAAAGGCATTTCATATAATCCATACTACGTTGCAGTAGATAGAGGAAAAAATGCGGAAAGAAAATTATAGTCACGCAATCCTTTACTTTTACGCGCTTATTTGCGCGTTGCAACTTGAGGAACTTGCAAAACTTCCCAGACACTTTTTTCTCAATTATGCAAGAACAAAATCTTCTTATGTCGAGGTTCGATGTCCTATCGCTTTGCCAACGACCCGAAGTTTACTCCTTCAAAGCCTCCTCTACCTACTTGGCATAGCAGTATTGTGATTGATTTCATAGAGTAACAATCGCGTCCGCATAACATAATGTGCTCGTCGCTGTTTAAATGCAATAAAAGTCTATTCTGTTGATATATTTTTAAAATTGAAAGAAAGTTAATAAATAAATGTCGTAGATGTGTTTGTAAGGATATAAGACAAATGCTAGAAGTTATAAGGGTTTGACAAGTTTATTTTAAGTAAACTAAACGAGAATTATGGGTCATACAGTAGACCGTTAGTTTATTAAAAGTGAAATTTTACAAACAGATATTTACCAAACATATATTATATTTTGAGAATCTTCAAAGATAAAACTTGATCAAGCAGATACGTACATAAGTAGAAGCGGTATAAAATTGGCCAGACGCGCGGTTAAGAAATAGTATATTGTGCAACTAGGGGGGGGAAATTAGTTTTTCTAGCGAGGGTGATGTTTTGCCTACGGCACCCTCGACTCCCACTCGTGCTCAAATCATTACCCGAGTCTGAAAAAGCCACTCCCCCCTTGTTACACACCGTACTTTTTATGATAAGTGCACGAATAGGCCACTAATAATGCATATGAAAGGAATGGAAAATTCGAGGACTTTTGAAAGTAAAACAATAGTATATTGAAAATTTTGAAAATTTCGACAATTTTTCCTGGTAGAGATGTTGACGATAATATATCCAGAAATAGGAAAGACTTGTATGAACTAGGTAGAGTCCAGTCTCAATATATCGGTAGAAATCCCATCTAAAATGACATGAATTTTGGAATATTTCTAGCCAGATCTGCTAGAAGTCGTCTGCAAGAGTTGCGGCTACATAAAATAACCTTGCTATTTTGCTTTTTTTATGGTTCGTAGTATTTGGATGTGCGACCGACTTTTAATTCGCGTGTATACATAATATACATGTATCACTGATGCATCTATAAATAATATGATAACAAATATAAGAAGCCACAATTACAAACAGTTACCAAAAAATAGCCCTTATTGCGCCCCGGGTAATTCATTACCTGGCCGAGTAAACATTATTTTTTCCGGCATTACTGAATAGCTTAGCCCGAGATCTTGAATTTAAAGAAAACATTGTCGAAAATGACCTCTTTATAAAAAATGCGAGCTATTTGAAACAGAATGAAATTGTTAAAAAATGCGTTCAAAACAAAAAACCGAAAATTCCCGTTTTGAACGCATTTTTTAACAATTCTCTCTAGCAGTTTTCTCAAATTTCAAATAGCTTTTTTATAGGAACAGTTGCCGACGAACGAGCACGTCAGACCCTACGAGGCGAGAGCAGTGATGATGCACTTAAAGTTGCTCTCGCCCCGTAGGGTCTGACGTGCTTGTTCGTCGGCTTCCTCTTCCAACAGCGGCTCGCGAGAAGTCCATGAGTGTTTAACTCTGTTTTGTATTCATTGGACGCGAATCCTATGCCTTACAATTCGAATACGGTTTAGAAGGCCTTAAAAACTGGTATTTGTAGATGTAGCTCCACGGAAAATGTCGCGTAATAATTGGATCTTATAGTCAGACCCTACGGGGCGAGAGCAATTTTACGTGCGTCGACGCTGCTCTCGCCCCGTAAGCCTCCTTTTCCGGCAGTGCATCGCGAAAAGTCCATGAGTATTTAAATCAAAAAACGCATTAGAGGGACTCAATAATTAGTATTTGTAGGCATAGTTCTACGGGAAAAGAGCAAATGATGCGTGAGAAATCTTTTTATACTTGCTTGTAGTAAATATTGTGTCAGAAAGTTACGAAAGCAATAAATAAGCACTCAGTAGTAGATATCTGTACCGAACATTTCACTCAACAACTTATCGTGCGTCGCCACGACTCTTGCCCCGTAGACGTACGCCAGGCGGACATTAATTCGGGGGTAACGGTGTCTGTCACCGTTACTCAAAGTTTTTTAGAGTAGTATACGCTTGCATGTGATAATTATAAGTTGATTATTATTATAAAATTATATTCTAATAATCAAGTTCATATTTATCAATTAACTCTTTTAGTATATTACGACACTGTTGTGGGAGATGGTTTTCTACATTGCTCGAGATTTTTCGCACG
>QLSS01000154.1:0-30802 GCA_024372645.1 Trichomalopsis sarcophagae | reverse complement strand
TCAAAATCGACAACAAAGTTGGCATTTTGAGGTTAGCGTGCTATAAATGTATTTATCAGCTTGTGGTGTGAATAGTAGTAGTGAATCCATGAGTAGCGCCATCTGAGTGTCACTATGATAACCGTTTATTTCCATGACGGCAGTCCATCTCGTTGTTTGTTGTTATTGTTTATTTCATAGGATTTCAGAGTAGTCTCATCGGTTTTGTGTCGTATAAGGATTTGCGTACGTACGCCACGGCTCAGCTCCACTTCAAAAAATTGAATTTTGGAAAAGTAAAGAGTTAGGCGAGTTTGATATATTCTGCAACGAAATTACAGATAGAAAAGAACTGAGATCAATCAAACAAAGTCAAGTTTATAATATTTAATCGTAATGAAGCAAGGAGCAACTCTCAAGATAATTACTACGTAACTTGCAATGCCCGTTTCATTGTACTTATGCATGCATCATCATACTACTTGTATAATGATATGATCTTTTTGGAATCATTCTTTGCACATAAACGAAAATTGAACACAAACAATGACTCTAATCTCGTTGCTGGATCAGAACAACCACCACTACCTTCTAGTAATGACAGCAACAATGATAATTTGACTTTCGAGGATGTATTATCGTTGTACAAGAAGTATAAATCTAGTGTAAATTTAAATAAGAAATCTAATCAACTCGTATCAAGTGTCAATCAATCAGCTATTAATCAAGATTTAAAATAAAAGCATTCTTCACAAAATGTAACTCCTAAATGTGAAACTTTTCAACGTACCATTATGCCAGAACAGGATCAATTTGCGAAAAGGAATATCTAAGTACAATCTAACTACAAAAAAATTGTTGTCAAAACCATTGAAAAAGCTGGACAAGTGATTGAAGATGTATGCAAGGAGGATGATGTTAATGACATTTATATAGAATCAATTTCAGAAGCTTTGTTCAGAAGTCAGTCCCACAAGAACGTATATTATAGAATTTTTAAATGATGTTTTGAAAATTTTGCAAAACCATATAAAAAAAATTAAATGTTACAAAAGCAGAAATCATTTTTATTATTGTAACTATTGTATATTATACTGGCCAATTTCAGAAGCTTTGTTCAGAAGTCAGTCCCACAAGAACGTATATTATAGAATTTTTAAATGGTGTTCTGAAAATTTTGCAAAACCATATAAAAAAAATTAAAAGTTACAAAAGCAGAAATCATTTTTATTATTGTAACTATTGTATATTATACTGGCTAATTTTGTGCATTACTTCTTGTAACAAATACTGTATTTAAAGTAATAATAACATTTGAATACAGTATTATATATTATAAATCTACTTACAATTATTTCCTTTACTTATAAATTCATTCATAATTAGAATAATTGACAAAAATGTGTTGTTTAAAATGGTTTATTTATTTTAGTTATATTTATATTACAGAAATAATCAATTAACTTACTAAGTATGTTACGCTGTCTAAGAACATTGACAGATGGATCAACTAGACAGCACGATCTTTAAACCTTACAGAGATTATAGTAAATTTCAATGACACTGACGATGATATATGTATGTACAGAGGGAATAATCACGACATGTCTTATTATCTCTAAAAAAAACTTTTAACAAAAGTAAAAATGTTAGGCGAGTTTGATCTGATATATTTATGCATGTAAATTACATAATGTAACACAATAGTAACACGTAGTATATTGAGTGTTGTTTGTAAATAATTGATGAATACATGTTAAGTTCAAATTATCAATCAGTCGACTGATTCCTTAATGAAACTTAATAAATTTTTGTTTGCTATGTTATGATTGAAATATTGTGGTAATAAACTTGACTTTTATTATAGATCTCATTTCGTTTTATCTGTAATTTCATTGTAAACAAAAAATATGCTATTGTGTTACATTATGTAATTTACATGCATAATGATACGTAAAACATCAAACTCGCCTAACATTTTTACTTTTGTTAAAAGTTTTTTTTAGAGATTTCATTTCTTTTTGAACGAATCTTTTGAAATACCTCAAATTTGTTCTAAAAATACAATATAAAAGTTTTTGTTTTTTAGTTACATTGTTATCACTAACGTGAAACCACTGATTATTTTGTTGTAACATATTGGTGTAATGACCCTCGTTAAAATTACCATAGTGAAATATCCCGCTTACAACTTGATACTTTTTACCATTGATATTAACTTTACATGCTGGTATTGCATTTATTTTTAAATTAGTTATTTTCACAATATTATTATCAGTACGATCAAATAACATTAATTGCAAAATTACCAAAGTATTACTGATTATTAGATCAACTTTCTTTATCTTTTTCAAATGGCAACCATTATTGCAATAACTTTAAATGTATTGTCAATGTCCAATATTATAATCTATTAATGTTTGTAAACTACGAAAAATTCTGTTATTTGTCAAGAAAAGATTGACAATATAATTACCCGTATCACTATGGTTTTGTTCATCGCAACCAGGACACCTAATTGTTTCAATCAATTGGTTTTTGAGAATATTTTGTAATATAACTGATTCATTGCATAACATGACTCGTAAATTCCTTTCCAGCAAACTCTCTAAATGTTTGGATATCAACATTAGTTTTATTAATATATTGTTGAAATACTGTTATAACAGTGTCTGTATGACGATGTTGTAATAAAATTCTTCTAATAGTTTGTGAATGAAATAAATTTTATACACAGGCATTAGCGTAGCAAGAAACTCCATCATTGTTTGGTAAATCACAAATATCCAATATAGCATTAGAAATTAAATTACTGGCAGTGCCTATCAATGACAAATTTTTATTGATTCACATCGCGTATCATACACTTTTATATTTTGATTTTTTTTGCGATCTATTGAAACATCGAATCTATTTAGATCTGGTCGGTATTCTGTCCGTAGTTTATTATACTCGAGAATAGCTGATATGTCTACAGTACAGTATGAGGGATCAAAGTTAATGAGGTGCAAACCTTCTAAGGTCATTTTTGAAGCTGCAACGTACGTTTGACCATTACTAAATACATTATTTCATGCTTCAACAGCATTTTGTAGGCTCAAACCTTGACTTTTATGAATTGTTATTCCATAACTATTACAAATCGGGAATTGTTCTCGGGTAATGGAAATTTTATTCATAATAATGAATTTATACTCCAATTGAGATATGTCATACTCTTTTCCAGATTGTAATACGATGCGTACAGTTGTGATCTCTATAGATTTATCTTTAGAAACAGAAACGACTGTGCCGATAGTTCCATTAACTAATCCAATAGAAACATCAATGTTCCTTCTTATCATAACTTATGAACCAATTTTTATTGTAATTATACGATCAATGCCACAAAAATTGTCTTCATCATCATTCAGCAGTTTCAAAACTTTTTTTGTATATTTTTTGCACATTTGTATGAGTCTTTAGCAATAAGATTTCTTATTGCTAATTCTTCAGTATCAATCGTAAGCATCATAGCTTCATTAATAGTATTGCACATTTTTCTTGTTGGTAATAGACATACGGTATCAGATGGTAATTTACTTAAATATTTACATAATTCTTCAATATTTTTTGAATAATCGTTACTTGGTAAATTTATTTTTCTAGTTTTCAGTATATTTATATCAGAATCAGTCATGAAACCTAATCTAATACCTGAAATAATTTCTGAGTACTCTTTGTTATTTTTTTGTCTCATATTAATTGTTAATTCATCGTATTCAAATAAATCCCATAAATTAAAAGTAATCATCGATTTTATATACTTATCAATTTGTTTTTTGTTCATTCCGACAAATACAAAATCGTCACGAACTGGGGGAAGCTGTAACAAATCGCCAAAAACAAGGACGTTAATGCCACCAAACCATCCATCGCCAGTATCAGATGTATCAAATATCTCAGTTAAGCGCAAATAAATATACATGAAAGTAATATTAGATACCATTGATATTTCATCAATAATAATTAAGTCAACGTTCTGTAATGTTTGCCTTATTTGTTTTAAAGCTGCTCCAGATAATTCTTTATATTCAGCTGTGCCACCGTGTTCTACTGGAAGTTGTAATAATCTGTGAATTGTAAGACCTTGGATATTATATGCAGCAATTCCAGTAGGGGCTGTAACGGCTGTTTCTTTACCACGATGAATTTTATTCAAGGAAACTAAATTTTCAATGACAAAACTCTTACCGTTCCTACAGGACCACTTATAAACATTCTTAATATTTTATTATTTGATTGTATAACTGAAGTTAAAGTGTATTAATATAACTGAAGTTAAAGTTTAAGTTAAAGTAAAAGTTATTTTGTTAAAAACCCTCAGCTGATCTGTATTAAATTTTGCAATCGAATTTTGTAGGTCTTGCTCACTCACAATAACTTTTTCTACAATAGCTTGAAAATCATTCATAGCGTTTTAAACTTCAATAGGTACATAACTATCAGGTATATGATATAAGTTTTTAGGCATATCTGTTTCAATTTGATCAAGTTCATTTTGAACTAATTTATTAATGTTGTCCATAGCTTCTTGCAGTATTGCACATTTATCATGGTACTTCATTGCTTGTGCTAAATCATGCTGTTGTTTTTTAAAAGCTTCGCAATACGTTCCGTCGGAACCTTTTAATTCATCTAAATCCCTCCACGGTTTAAATAATAGTAACAAAGCATGGTAGTAGGCTTCTGGCTGAGTTTTCGGATTGAATTGATAGTGATTTATTAAATAAGGATTCTTGCGTTTTTTACAATACAATTTATTTGGCATTTCGTAATACTCTGCTTTGTAAATTGGTTTTGTCTTCGAAATCTCAAACCACTTGGCAAAATCACATAAGCATAATGATTCTAATTCCTTTGGTCTGTTAGGATAATGATTATCTATGAATGAATTATAAAATATATCTGTTGAATCTTCTGGAAGATCTTCTATTTCATTAAATGGTTTTAGTTTTCTACCCCTTATAATATTAACATTCAACTATTTAATAATTATATCAGGATCAGTACTGTGCAATGGATGGCCTAACAAAACATTAGCAGCTTCAATCGCTTCACATTCTCTATGTTGAAAGGCGCGTACAGCAAAAGCCCACAGACGGTTATACAAAGGTTTGTTTGATTGTATATCTGCAAAATCTAAATTGCTCTTTTCACCTTTGATTCCATATTTGCTAACGTATTTGGTCAATAAATAAGATGATTCTCGAATATATTGCGCATCATTATTTCCTTCCCAAATAAGTAAGAGACTAGGCATGTAATCATTAACATTATGTTTATCTTTTGTCCGAGGTAGATCGTAAAAGCGAGCTTCATTTTTCAATTTGTTTCGATTAGCAATAGCAATAGATACGTCTCTTAAAGTTATTCTATCAGTTATTGGACGAGGAATTCCGAATCGACAAGCACTTACAAACCCAGTTTTGACTGTTTCTTTCGCATCCTGTAATTATTGTGTTTGTGTTGTTGATAGGCTAAGAAGCGACGATGAAGTTCCGGCGAAACCTGTTTATCTAAAATATGACATGTTATGTGTTTTAAAATGAACTCTTGTACTTCGTGATTTGAATTTGTACCGTAAATTGGAGCATCTTGAATCAAAAATAAGCAATGATAATGAGGTAGTCCTCTACCTTGGTATTCACGGACCCAGTAATACTGGGTAATATGATTCAGTTCCAGGTAAACGAGAGAAAATTGTGTCTAGATTAGCATCTAGCTTGCCTTCATTTAACATATTTAGACATTCTTTAACCGTGAAATCATACCTTGGATTTATAACATTAAGCATTTGAAATATTCCAGCATTTATTAGTCTCATTATATTATTGTATAGTGAAAAAAAACCAGAAATTGATTGTTCAATCTGAATTGTGAATATTTTGATGCTATTCTACTTTTTATATAATCAAAATCTCTTAATTTAGGGTTTCTTTCGTCATGTTAACCCCACTTACCACCCTGGTAGAAACGTAAAGAACTGATTCGCCATCGGTTGGCCAAATCCGAACGACTTGGCCAACGGTTTAACCAACAGTTACCCTTAAATACTGCTTATTTCGTCACATTACAAGCGGTTCGGTTGGTAAACAGATGGTTTAATTTGAAATACTCGTTTAAGGTTAGATTTGATTTAGGAAACCTAGGTAGCGCGCTCCGTGGCTTTCGATGTGTAGATGTAAGTTCTTCTTGAAGATGACGAGCACGTTACTCGGGACTCTCGCTGACGATGACCAGGTGTTCATCGGGGAAAAAAATGAAATCTATTTGGCGCGCTCCGTGGCTTTCGATATGCAGATGTAAGTTCTGTTTGAAGATGATGCGAGCACGTCACCCGTGTCTCTCGTAGACGATGTCTAGGTCTTCGACGAGAGAAAAATAATAAAATATAGGTAGCGAGCTCTGTGGGAATAATTACTATACAAGACTTCAAATAGTGTTTGAAAATATTGGAAAATTTTTTTAAAATTTCGGAAAATTTTTAAAATGTTTAAAATTTCCACAATTTCATATTTCACTAATAACTAGACTGGATATAGATTACTAGCCGCTGAGGTTCTTGGACACCTGGACATCGTCTACGAGACTCGCGGGTAACGTGTTCATCATCTTCGAGCAGAACTTACAGCTACACACCGCAAACCACGAAGCGCATTACTAAGCCTAACATTTTTTCCCATAATAAACACCTGGACAACAATTTAGAGAGTTCCGGGTGACCTGAACAACACAGACGGTGAACATTCATGTAGACATCAGGTGCTTAGCATATTCTATATATTTATTATAGGTATATCACAAACCGAAATTATAAATCACTATAATAGTATTAAAATTTCATAACCTTAAATTACTACACTGAAATTTGTCCCGAATTGTTGGTTAAATGTTGGCTAATATTCATGATAAGCGTTGGCCAACATTTTTAGCCAATTCTTAAATCACAGGCCATTTTGGTTAGTTTATTTTCTACCAGGGCATAAGGATACAAATCAGGAAAGCATTTGAGATCTAAATCTTTGGCTCTGTTATTTAAAGCATTAGCGGAAACTTGCAACATTTGGTACAACATTGTATCTGATTCAATCTTTTTCTTTTGTCATGTAAGGGGTAAATGGTGCTGTTACAATGCCGCTACCCGAAGTGGGTCTTGAGCGTTGTCGTCCAGATCGGACGGGTGGATGCCTATCACCACTACACAGCGCGTCCTCAGGTTGCGGATAGAGGAACAGCCCCTGAGAAAGAGGTTAGCTGCGAATAAATTGAATAAGCAGCCGCGGACAGCCGATAGGAACAGCCGTGGGTGTGGTGAGGTCACACTGTCGAACGCATTCATCTAGAAACACTACGCAAGCACCACAACAAAAAACACTTCACATTATCTCTTATCTCTGAATCTATCTCTTTCATCACACAGTACAAAAATGGGCAAAAATCCTGCTGCCGAGGAGGATACGGGAGCAATGACAACTGCCCCGAAAGGGGATGTGTAGAATGATTCGTCACCTGGTCTTACGCGGTAACGATGCCAGCGAAGGCGCACTGCCTTGCAGGGGGGCGTTAGGATGCGAGAATGAAACCGTAGTGTGTCTGACGACAAGTTGACACTGTCCTCATCAAAGTCGGAAAGCTCTTATACTTAGTTCTAGAGAGGTATGGGGGTTATCACCTCTAGAACGGTGGACTCATCTGAGATCGGAACAGGATCCAATGCGCGCGGGTTTAACATACTATCATGGCTCAAAAAAATCAAAACCAAACCAAAAGGGACTTAAGGGTCGGAACTTGGAATGTTCGCAGTCTATACAGAGCAGGCGCGTTTAAAGAACTCGTAAAGGAAGCTGATAGGTACAGTCTAGATTTGGTAGCAATACAGGAATTGCGGTGGCCAGATGGCGGAATACTAGGATCGGGTAACTTCACGTACCTGTATAGGGCCGGCAGCGGGGGATCTCTAGGTACCGGATTTCTCGTAAGCAAAAGCATCATACATTCGGTTAAAAGTTTTAAATCCGTCAATGATAGGCTCTCGTACATTATTATCGAAGGTGAATGATATAGATATGTATTTATCAATGTACACTGTCCTACGGAGGACAAAGAAGAAGAAGCTAAGGATCTCTATTACGAAATTTTAGAGCAGGGAATCAACCAGTTCGCGTCTTACGACACAAGAATAGTATTAGGCGATTTCAATGCTAAAATAGGTAGGGAGGAAATGTTTAGGCCTACTATAGGGAACGAAAGCCTGCACGAAGCCAGCAATGATAACGGTATTAGAGTCATAAATTTCGCGGCGGCAAAAGATCTTATAATCAAAACTACGTGTTTTAAGCACAAGGACATACACAAGGCAACGTGGACATCGCCGGACGGGGCCACACAGAACCAAATTGATCATTTCCTCATTGAAAAAAGACGTCATACTAACGTTCTCGACGTAAGGGCTTATAGAGGGGCAGATAGCGACTCGGACCACTTCCTAGTAGTAGCCAAATTAAGAGCTAGATTAGTAGCGAATCAAAATAGTAAGCGAACAAGCAAGGTAGAAAGCTTTGATATTGAGAAGCTACAAGATAGAACAGAGCGAATTAGGTACCAGACAGAAATTAATAACAGGTTTCAGGCACTTGAAGAAACAAACACATCGCCAGAGGGGAATGACGAACCGAATAATTTATGGGGGGACATCGAAAAAACAGTTAAAGAGGCCGCGAACAAAGTACTGGGTAAAAAGAAAAAGCCAAAGAGCAAACCATGGTTTGACGAAGAGTGCGAACTTTGGTTTGAAAGGCGCAAAAAGGCTAAATTAGATAGCTTACACAACAGAAGCGATAGGACCGTAGAAGAGTATTCTAACGTAAGGAAACAGACGGGCGCGATCTACAGAAATAAGAAGCAGGAGTATCAAAAGAAACTTATTAGGAGAATAGAAACTAACAGTAAGGAAAATAACCCCCGCGAAATGGACGAAGGGATTAACGCCATCAGGAAAGGATTTTAGGAGTAGAGCGCAATTGATGAAGGACGAAAACGGGGACCTCGTAACAAATGACAACGAATTACTGTCGCTGTGGAAAAATTATTTCGATAAATTATTAAACGTGCACGAAAATAGCGAAAAATTAGGGGACGAAATTCACACTGCTGAACTCCACGTGGAGGAACCGAGCTACCAAGAAGTAGAGGCCGCGATTAAAAAACTAAAAAACAATAAAGCCGCGGGAAATGACTCTATACCAGCCAAGCTACTCAAATATGGGGGTGTCGAGCTCACTTTTAAAATCTATAAACTAGTATGTACCATCTGGAAAAATGAAACAATGCCGAAAAACTGGAAATAATCCATCATCATACCGATTTTTAAAAAGGGATATAAGACAGATTGCAATAACTACCAGGGAATCTCACTTTTAGCAACGTGCTACTAAGTTCTGTCAAACGTAATACAAGCTAGACTTACCCCATTCGCGAAAGATATAGTAGGAGATTATCAGTGCGGATTTCGGCACAACAGATCGACGAGCGATCAAATGTTTACCATAAGACAGTTGTTAGAGAAAAAGTGGGAATTTTGCGAAACCATGCACCAACTATTTATAGACTTTAAAAAAGCGTACGACTCTATCAAGCGAAGCAAAATGTATCAAATTCTAGTACTTCTCGGTGTGCCAAAAAAACTCGTGAGATTAATTCAAATATGTCTGGACGGAAGCACGGGAAAGATCCGAGTAGGCGGTAATGTATCAGAACCCTTTACGATACGCAATGGTTTAAAACAAGGGGATGGGCTCTCTACAGTGCTGTTCAATTTAACGTTAGAGTATGTCGTTAGAAAAATACAGGTTAGCCAGCTGGGCGAAACGCTTAATAGAACAACGCAGATACTAGGCTACGCAGATGATTTGGATATACTGGGAGATTGTAGGGAAAAGGTAACAAGAAACGCGGAAATCCTCATAAAAGCGGCGGAGTATACAGGGTTAGAAGTGAGTAAATCAAAAACAAAGTACACCCTACTGAAAAAAATCACGTGATTATCACGTGATTATAACGTGATAATCGCATGATAATCGCGTGATATTTTCAACCAATTTATCACGTGATAATCACGTGATAATCGCGTGATATACTGAAAAATTATTCAAAAAAAATTGCATTCTAAATTATTATTAAAAAAATCATTTTAAATTATTAATTAGTAAAAATGTTATTAATTATTATAATTGAAATAGAAATACACAAGTTTGTATTAAAATATATCTTTATTGATATTCATACATCATTTAACGAAAATACTATTTTTCAACAGTGAGAATACAAAAAATATATTTTTTTTTAGTCGTAACCTACATCTATACTTATTACTTTGATCAGTCTTTTGGTTACGTTAAACGTTAAGAAAATTAATATTACAGTTCAGTTTAATCTTTTGTATTAAATCTCATAGGGACAGCTATATTTTAAAGTATCAAAAATTGATTAAAATATGTATTAAAAAGTGATACAAAACTTAGAAACGCTGCAAACAGCAAATAACAATTTTTATAGATACCATATACAAGGTACATGTATTCTGAGGGTAAAATCAATAAATTAAATTGTTTTAGCTACCGCAGACTTACTAAAATGCTATGTGTCAAAGAGAATAATTAATTTCATTTGAATAAGTTGTGATATCTAGCAAAAACAAAGGCTTGAAAAATATAAAAATTATAAAAAGTTATAAAAAATGATAAACATTTAATAAAAATGATTAGTTAGTCTGCGATAACAGAATCAAATAAAATGTATGGATTTTAAGCTTCGTAGACCATACCTAGTATATAGTGTACATAAAAATTGTTATTTGTTATCGACAGTGTTCCAAAGTTTCCTATACACCACTCTTTAATACATTTTTTTAAACAATTCAAGATAAATACACAAATAAATTGTAACCATTTATTTTTTGGCTAATTAATGTGTATCTGTCCCCTTAATTCGCAGCTTATTATTTTATAGAAAACAAAATTATATTAATAAGCATAACTTTTTTCAGTTATAATTTTGGCATTTTTAAATCATGAAAATTTTTAATCTTCACAAAAAAAAGTTGTAAATGTTAAAAAAAAAACATTTCTACTACGGACCTTGGTAATTGTACCTCAATTTTTTTCTTTTAATACGGTTGATTTTAGCTTCCCTGTCTTCGGCGGTTGCTTTTTTTATTTCAGCTGCTCTTAAATTACGAATAGCATATCTTATATGGTCTATAGCTTGATTCAAGTGCACAGCACGTTCAGAGTTAGTGAAATTTTTGTTTTTTTTAAGATTGTCATAATACAAACCTAAAAAAAATTTAAAAAATGAAATATATTTATTATTAATTAATATTTACTAATTAGAAGTCGTAGTAAATTTTTTTCTACTAGTTTCACCGGAGATCTGCCTGGAATATTCTTTGCACCGTTAGTTAGATCAAATGCTCTATTAGCTAAGCGCAAGTGTCCACCCCAAAGATGCTTAGCAATTGTTACGATGAAGTATGATGGCTTCTCTACATGCATAAATTCCCATACTGTCCTATCGATGCTTATATTTTCACCAAGGTATATCTATAATGAACATAAAATTAAACAACATGAATTTAAAAAAATATTAAAAGCATTGTAAAAATATAATTGTTATAATAATCCCTTATAAAAAACTCAGTATGTTTTTATCCAGGAATAGTACGTATTGTGCACTATAGAGGCCAGAAGGTTAGTTTTTAAAACAAAATATAATGAGCATTTATGAAGATTTACAAACGCACACCAAAATATTCCTTCTGACCATATAGTACATCATCTTTTAATAAAAAGTAATTATAACCTGTCCATTTTCAGTAACTGTGTAACGTTTTTGCTTTTCTTGAAATGCTTCACCTTCTCTTGCATTTTCATAGTAAAAAATGCAATCTAGAATAAATTCATTTGTTCTTTTGTATGTTCGTTGAATTCCTCCAAATAAAGTATTCATGTGATATATATTAAATTATAGAAGTAATAAAAGTATTGATTTAGATTAAGGTCTATTTATGTACTATCCGTGCAAATAATAACACAAAATATAGGTTATATGGCTGTTATCTATTATGTAACGTTAAAATAATATCAAATCATAAATATAAAATAACATACAAAAAATACGTATTCATTTTCAAAATAAATATTGGGAAATCAATAAAAATAAAAAATTATGAAAATATATCAATATTAAATATAAAAATTATATCGGGTTGGATCTCACATTTGATTTTTCTACTTAGTTATAATATTTATAAAATAACTTTACTCACCTAATTCTTCATTGTCATCAGCATCGGTAACTTGATCATGTTCATTATCATCATTCTCGTTATTTCCATTAGCTGCTGTTTCATTAGCATTATTGTTATTAACGGCTTCATCATTTCTTTGAGAAGGCATTAATTCAGCGTCAATATTACTAGGTGCAATTCTATTATCATTGTCATCATTAAAAGATAATGAAAGATTATCATCAGCTATGCTATTCCTGTTTTCATTTCCATTATTGTCAGTATTCTCGTACTCAGATCGCAAAGTCAGAGGTTCTCTGTCATTCTGTGAAGGTAGTGGGCTTGGAGGTTGTTTTCTCTGAGATGTGCTACATAAAAACTCTTCAAAACTCAAAGAACGCCTGCAATTAAATTTTGTGCGTTGCACTGACAAAGGTGAACTTGATCGACTGCTCTGTGGTGTAGAAGCATCTGAATTTCTAGGTGACGCTGCTTGTTGTTTGGCATCATTGGTTTCCTATTTATTATAAATGATATACAATAAGATATTTATTAAAAAAAAATTAATAAAAATTTCAAGTATATTACATCATATTCTATTTTACCTTGTATGTATTATTAATGTTAGCTGGCTTTGGTGTATATTTGTTAGGAATGTTTATATGTTCTAGATCTACACGGACCTCTTTCAATGGTAATGTACTCAGACTAGTTAAATTTTTATCTTTTTGCGTATTTGCATTACTTTGCTGACAAGAATCAGAAAAAGTTGGCATCGTAAAAGCCATCTCAAATTTTTTTAGTATTGATTTACTTCTATCATTTATAGCTGATTTTTTTTTGGATTCATTCTGCTTTGATTTCTTAAAGTAAAAAAGAAATTATGTTTGAGATAAATTTACGTGTAAAAGTTCAAAACATACAAAATACGAAGAAATACACATACTTGTTTCAAGTTTTCGACTTCATCAACTACTTTTCTTTCATCGTCTGATTCAGTTGATGTAGAAGCATACTTTTTATTAGCTACAGGTTTTCTTTTGTTTTGTAACTCTTGTTCAATATTTTCTTTGCTCGCTAAAACAGAAATGAGATATTTACTAATAAGATATATTTATCAAAAATTAATAATTAAGTATTAATGTAAGACAGTTAACCTTGACTTAACCTGAAAAAGGTTAACTTTTGCATATTTGTACTTGATTATTAATTTTTGCTCTGCGTTCCAAATTAAATTGTATTTTATGTATGCATCTATATCATCTATGTAACTTACCATCCAAACAAAGAATGAAAACAGAATATAAATCATATGGATGCTCGCACTCTTCATCATGATTGCACGCATCACCTTCATCGCCACAGTAATACCATTTTACGTAATACTTTTGCTTCGGATCATAATCAGTGGAACTCTTAGGCTTGAAACTTGCTTCATTTTTGTTATTGGTACTTATAAGATCAATGTTCACGATTTGTCTTACATTGTCTTTCAGATACTTTACTAATGCATATTTTATTACATTACTCATATTACTAATTCTTCTATTCAGTATAGATGTTAGCAGAGTATTGTCAAGTGCAATTGTTTTGCACTTATCAAAACATTATATGTACATACATGTACATTTATAGATAATTTATGTTTATAATTTAAATATTTTAATTTAAGTTTACAGATCACACAATTATATTTAAGAAGATTTTTTTATATATTTAAAGTAAATATTACACGTTACTTTTTTTACTCCTAAAAAATTGCAATAAACTTTTTAAAAATATTAGATATGCATTGTGCACGTGTGTGTATACTTATATATATAATATATATATAAATTCCGTGCGGATCATAGACTCAGTATTTAACGTCCTCGCACGCAAGGAACGGCGACGATTAACATTATATATATATATACACATACATACATACACACACACATATATATATGTGTATGAACATAGTATACCTATAACTATAAACATAGTATACTTGTATACTTATTTAAAATGTTATAGAAAATACAAAGTTGTATTTTTTATAGAAATATTTTCTTTCTTACAAAAATTAAAACTAATATTTTATAAAATTCAAGTTATGT
This sequence comes from Trichomalopsis sarcophagae, assembly GCA_024372645.1. Lineage (NCBI taxonomy): Eukaryota > Metazoa > Arthropoda > Insecta > Hymenoptera > Pteromalidae > Trichomalopsis > Trichomalopsis sarcophagae. The sequence goes on along the minus strand of QLSS01000154.1, from coordinate 16,396 downwards.
CACAAGAAAAAAAGAAATACTTATTTAGTAATGCACCTTTTACTAACCATGCAAGAAGAAAAATGAGATCAACAATAAAAAATACATTGGTATGTATTAAAAGTAATATTGTTTTATTTATTTTCAAATATTTAGATTAGCATTTTATTTATTCTACTTTGTTTGTTTTTGCTACTCCATAACCTAACTATTAAAAAAATGCAAGAGAATGATTTAAGAAAATTGTACACATACTAACTAAACTGTTTATAAATTTTATAGTTTCCAAATACTGATATTCCTCATGCAACGAACAATGACTTATTGGAGAATACAGATCAACTATCTGATAATGAGGAGGATATGAACGTGGAAATGTCAGTCGATTATGGAGCCACAAGACTATTACAAGAAGTAAGTTTTCTTATAATTACAATAATTATAGTTATGTCGTACACTACAATCATAAAGTATACAGCAGCGATTAAAATTAAAAACAATTTGAACAAACAAATTTTTATGATACGTGCATACGTGCATGAAAAAGGCCCTTTTTCATGGATTAAAATAAATAGGAAATCAAGTATTTCTAAGCGAAGGGAGAAAAAAATGCCAGCATATTTAAGGGGACAAATACACCTTCAATAGTCACAAAATGAAAAATTCAATTTTTTTTTTTTATATTCTTCCCAAATTGTTTAAAAAATGAATTAAACTATTAAATATATTCAAGAATAATGTAAGAAACATAAAACCATGTTCATATGTGCCATATTATTAAGTATGACATTTCTTCGAAAGCCAAATGTCAGAATTTTCATTTTTCAGCTACCGCAGACTTACTTAAGATTTGGGCTTCGAAGGGCACTTTTATACTAATAGAACTGCTTGAAATACACATGTTTAGGTTATGAATGTGGGAATTTATGAAAGAATTTAATTTAAAAAAGTTGCCTATAATTCATGCATAATATTTGTCATGTTATTAATTTTTGAACAAAATATTTTAATTTTTCATTTTTTGACTATTGAAGGTGTATCTGTCGCCTTAACAATTTCAAAAATTTCAAAATTATTATAATTATTAATACTAAACATTTTTTAAATTCCTTAAATTTTTTTAATTTTTTAGTTTTAAACTTTCAAAATTCTTAAAACGATTAAAATATTCAAAATTTTTTAAAAAATTTCCAAAATTTTAAAAATATTCAGTTATTACAATTTTTAAAATTCATGATTTGCTTGAAAAAGGGCCTATTTATCTTATAAAAAAAGTACGGTGCGCAGTAAGAGGGAAGTGCCTTTTTAAACTCGGACGATGTTTAGAGCTCTCGTGTTCGTCTGAGGCTTATTCAAAAATCGGGCAAAAATTCTTTTTTGCCCGATTAATGGAAAAGCAAGCAAAATAGTATATTTTGTAACACACTCACGATTTTCGCGTTTTTTGTACCTATTAATGAAACTAAAGTGACTCATTTTTGACCGGCGAGGAAAAATAGTATATTATGTACCAAGGGCGTAAAGTGGGCTTTTTTAGACCGAGTCTGGAGTTTGCAGTACGAGCCGAAGACAAGTACTTGCAACCACACGAGGTCAAAAAGCCCACTGAGCCCTTGGTGCACACCATATTTTTTGTGAAGCATGTATTGATTTCGCGTTTTTCATGGCTATGAAGCGGGAGTAAATTAGCCTTTTTTACACGGTCACTACACACCTATAAATATTTAGAAAATACTTCTCAGAAACTCAAAATTTGAATTTTCAAACAAAATTTCGTCAGCGGGCAAAAAAAGTCAGGAGCGGACAAAAAAAGTTCAGCAGCAAGCAAAAAAAGTCAGCAGCGGGCAAAAAAAATTTTTTTTTGCCCGCTGCTGACTTTTTTTGCCCGCTACTGACTTTTTTTGCCCGCTGCTTACTTTTTTTGCCCGCTGCCAACCTTTTTTGCCTGCCGGTAAAAAAAATGGTACTTTACGCCCGCTCAATAGGTACGAAAAACGCGAAAATCGTGCATGTGTTACAAAAAGTTATTTTAGCGGACAAAAAAACTTTTTTGTAACACATGCACGATTTTCGCGTTTTTTTGACCTAAAATTAGGATAAAGTAGTCGTTTTCCGACCGGCGGGCGAAAAAATGCAGCAGCGGGCGTAAAAGTATTTTTACGCCCACTAATTTCGAGTAGCGGGCGTAAAAGTACTCGTTTGCGACTCGTAAACGCCCTCGCCTTGACTCGTACTGCAAACTCCACACTCGACCTAAAAAAGCCCACTTTACGCCGTTGGTACACAATATACTATTTTCCTACTTTTCGGGAAATAAGAACTTTTTGTTTAACTTTTGCGGGAAAAAAATATTTGAGGTAATAAACATTTTTGTATAAGAAATTAGAACAATTCAATTTCATATCGATCACGTTTTATAAATTTGTATTTAAAAAAAAAAAATTTAACTGTTTTTCATAACAAGTTTTAACCTAAAATTGATTTTTAAAGTAAAATAGTATATTGTGTGCCAAGGGCGTAAAGTGGGCTTTTTTAGGCCGAGTGTGGAGTTTGCAGTACGAGTCAAGGCGAGTTAGCCCGAGCCGAAGGCGAGTTAGCCCGAGCCGAAGGCGAGGGCGTATACGAGCCGCTGACGAGTACTGCAACCACACGAGGCCAAAAAGCCCACTTAGCCCTTGGTGCACACCATATTTTTTGTAACCCAAGTACAGATTTTTGCGTTTTTTTGAGATATTGAGTGGGACTGATGCATTTTTTTTTTCAGAATCGGCGACCACACTCTTAGTAGACTAATTTTTAAATTTATATATATAAATATATAAATATACATGTATACATATAGAAAATTTGCCGAAAAATGTTAGCGGGCGTTTTTCAATTTTTTTTGCCCGCCGGTCTGAAAAAAGTTACTTTAGTCCCGCTGAATAGGTCAGAAAAACGCGAAAATCGTGCTTGTGTTACAAAAACATCTTTTAATATGAAGAAATAATTGAATAAATAGAATTTTTTATAGGTTACTGATACTAATGATGAGTCTGATATATTGAGTTATTCGAGCGATGAAGAACTGCTAAAGATTTTAGAAGGAAACGACAATGAAGATTCTAACGGTGTTAACAAGTTGTTTAACGATACAAACTTTTTTGAATCTCTTAATTTAACTGTTGATAGTTCTCCAGCAGAATTACTTTTGATGTCTTTGAAGTATTCCGTGTCAAATAAATTATCAGTTACAGGAATATTAAATTTATTAAAGTTTGTAAATAGATTATGTGGTAAGAATATTTTACCAGAATCAAAATATCAATTTGATCAATTATGTAAGAATGAAAATACTTTAACTCTTCACGCAGTATGTCTGACTTGCTCAATGTACATAGGTACGTTTGAAAAATTAAATAAATCTGTCAACTGTGAGAATTGTAATAGCTTAATAGATGTATCTAATCCTTCGAATGCGTGTTACTTTGCTATAGTAAATCCATCGAATGCGGTTCGTGATTACATAGAAAGTCACGAAAATTATTATGATTATATTGTGTCCGAAAGAATTCACGAACCAAATGTCATAAAAGATATTTATGATTGGGAATGTTATAAAAATTTTCTGAATAACTTAAATACAATTGATCGACATGCATACGCAACAGCAGTCTTCAATACAGATGGTGCACCAGTTTTTGAATCTTCGAATGTATCTATTTGGCCTATTTATATAATGCTAAATGAAATTCCAATTCATGAAAGGTTAAACAGTACGATTGTTACTGGTTTATGGTTTGGCACAAGCAAACCAGAAATGTCAGTTTTTCTCGATGCATTTGTTGAAAGCATGAATCATTTATCAACCATAGGAATATCGGCTACGATTAAAAATCAACATCGTAAAATTAAATTGTTTACATTGCTTGCATGCGTTGACACAGTCGCTCGTGCACCAATGAATGGTACCACTCTATTTAATGGAAAATATGGCTGTGATTGGTGTTTGCACCCAGGTCATTATTATGGTGGATCCATGAGGTATCCATTTATTATTCCATTTCCAAAAGAAAGAACTACAGAATCAGTTGTTGAACATGCAAGAGAGGCAGTGCGTACGCAAAAACGTGTTTTTGGAGTTGTAAACGCATCACCGCTTATAAATTAAAAAAATTTTAATATCATACATGGATTTACTCCTGATTACATGAACTGCTTTTTAGCTGGAGTAGCGTCCCAATTCACAGAAAGAATACTTCAACATGTAACAGTTCCAGACATACAATATATGGATGCATTATTAATTTCAATCAAAGCTCCTCATGCAATCGGAAGATTATCGAGGCCATTATCACAGCGTAGTAACTGGAAAGCCACAGAATGGGAAAATTGGCTTCTTTTCTATAGTATACCTGTTTTAAATACAGTACTAACAAATAGAAAAATAATGCAACATTGGGCGCTATTAGTTGAATCTCTATCGATTTGCTTGGGAACGAGAATCACATATTCTGAATTAAATAGAGCGAATGGAATGTTATATAAGTTTGTTTCGGAGGTTGAAGACATGTATTCTTTAACGGCGATGACATATAATGTTCATCAATTGCTTCATCTTGTCAAAAGCGTTCATAATTGGGGACCATTATGGGCACACTCTACTTTCCCATTTGAAGCAGCAAATCACAAACTATTAACAGCGATTCATTCTGCGAAAGGTGTTGTTTTACAAATCGTAAGGTACACAAACATACAACGGACAGTACAAATCTTAGAAAACAGGTTATATCCATATTGCTCTAAACTTGTATTAGATTTTTGTCAACAAATCACTTCACCGTTAGCTCGAAAAACTTTAAAAATATCCTGTATCACATATTTTGGATGTGGAAATATTGTGCCACCAAATATATCATTACTTTTTAATGTAGCAAAAACTACATTAATATTTTCAAAAATGGTCCTAAATGGTTGCTTATATGCTACATCAGAAAAAATTAATAAGCGTTCGTGTAATTACTATGCTCAACTGACTGATGAAACTTTCATAAAAATACTATATTTTTTAGTTGACACAGAAAGTAAAGTAGAATCAACAGTATGCGAAGTCATTAAAACGCGACCTAACAAATATGCAAATGTAGTGAAAGAAGTTACGAATATTTCAGAAAAAAATTGCGTACCTACTAGTTTAATTGTAAAACCTTGTATTTTTATTGATACGAAAGATGGGATGTATATAATTCCTGTACCAAATGTAATTTCGCACTAAGTTCAATATGTGATTACAAATGTATTTGTATTGTACAATGATTATTTATTTTTATAATTCATGTATATATTTTAAATAAATCTATATTTATCTTTCAATAATGTGCATCACATTAATTATTTAATAAAATCGTATTGTAATGCAAACTTGTTTATTTCAATTCCATTTATAACAAGTAATAACATTATAACAGATTAATAATTTAAAATGCAATTTTTTTTGAATAATTTTTCAGTATATCACGTGATTATCACGTGATAAATTGGTTGAAAATATCACGTGATTATCACGTGACTTTTTTCAGTAGGGCATAATTGTGGATAAAGCGAGACATCTACAGAGGGGAGGGAGATCTCAGAGTTGGAAATTTTACTTTTGAAAAGGTTAGCGAATTCAGGTATCTGGGTACGACCATAAATGATAGAAACGACATTAATGTCGAAATAAATAAGAGACTCCATTCGTGTAATGCTTGCTTCTACGCCATGAGCTATTTACTTACTCACTAAGCAGGCGGACAACCGTTTTAGGGTATTTGAAAATAAAGTCTTGCGAAAAATATACGGGCCAAAGAAAGATGAGGAAACCGGGGAATGGGGGAGACTTCACAATGATGACTTACATAATCTGTACGCGTCACCAAATATTAACAGAATAATAAAATCACGCAGATTGGGATGGTCAGGGCACGTAGCGAGAATGGGAGACGACCGTACAGCAGCGCGTGTCATGAAGGGCAGGCCGATGGTAACGCGACCTCTAGGTAGACCTAGACGTAGATGGGAGGACAACGTAAAAGCGGATCTAGTAGAAATAGGACGGGTGGGTGTCGAACGGAGAGGTGCATATTGGATGGGGTTGACACAAGATAGGGCAACGTGGAAGGCTTGCGTAGATTAGGCGATGAACTTTCGAGTTCCAAATGCTACTTAAAAAAAAAAAAAAAAAGCAATTATTTGAAGCTCACTCCAGTTGTCTCTTAACATAACCTGCATATATGGCTTCACCCACCAACTTGTAATCTTTTTGTTTTTTATCTTCTTGTAGTAAATTGTTAAATCTATCAAGAAGCCTAATACAGTGCAGTAATTAATTTTTCTTTTCGATTTATTTTCACTATTTTCAATGTTGACAAAATTTTCAGTACAGACTGTAACAAAAGATTGGAAACAACGCTTTTGTTCTGTGTATAACAAGAACACACGGAAAAACGCAACGGAACTCACAGAACAAGGGAATGGAACGCATTGTAGATAGGCTCCTCTAACTCTTTCAGGCACTGTCGTTTACTCTCTCGGATTTTCCACTTGAGTATCCGTTTAGCATTTTTTATTTCTTTATTTAGGGCGTCTACTATTTCTTTACCACTACACCCTTCTCTTCTTTGAAATGTGTCAAGTCAAGGAGGGCGAATGCTTCCAATAGCGCTGCCCCTCAGGTCACGGGATAGGTCAGAAAGGAGGTTGCGGGATAGGTCAGTGGGAAGATCACGCGATAGGTCGGATAGAAGGTCACAGGATATATTAGGAACAAGGTCACATGATATATTAAAAAGTAGGTCACGGGATAGATTACATAGTAGGTCACAGGATAGATCTGAAAGGTTACGGGATAGGTCAGTGACAAGGTTTCATTAATACATGTGAAATTTTATTATATTGGTTTTAATTTGATAATTTCCAATTAAGTAATACAATTAAAACTTATTAACTTTCAAATTGGATATAATAAGTTATTTTTACCAGGGATTGTTTTATAACTTTTGAATCATGTAAATCTGTCAGTAAGTGTAAGTCAATATTAGGGAAGGTGGACAACAATTTTTTTTTATCACTAATTTGTACCTTGCTTCAAAAATGTATTAAACTAGCAAGATCAATGCGTGCTCTGCTTTATATTTTTATAGGTTAGAAAAACATTTTTATAGGTTAGAAACAAATTATCACGCGCATCCCGCCATTTATATTGTAATCTTATTGGCCAATCGACGACCAAATCAGAGAACGAATAGAATGATGATTCCTCTCTTCTTTAGAGTAGGAAATGAAGTAAAAAAAACATTTATAAATTTATTGAATCTCACACATTAACATTTACGATTGCACAAAAAAATAAACTCTATTTTTCTAATGAACTGCGAGAAATTCGATTTTATTCGCATTTGAGTAGCTAAAATACCGTGGAAATGGAAATTGTGCCTCACTGTACCAAATTGTGCCATACTGTGCCATACTATGCTAAACTGTTCTAATTCGTGCCAAACTGTACCAAAACTTAAACAAACCCTGTTAAAAATAGTCTATAGAGATCAATTAAATTATTAATTGAATTCTAAGCTATATCTGAATCTCATTTATTGCATAAGAAATCGATTAAAATAGATAGAATCAATAGGAATCAATAGGAATCGATAAAATTCTATACAACAAAGGGCAAGTAAAGTTAATAGAAACCAACGTTTGGTATTAACTATCTACTTCAATTGTTGTTTTCCGTATTAAAATCTATTGACTCCAGTTGATACTAATCGATTTTAATCAAGACCTTGTACAAAAAATGGTATTCAGAATTAGAATAGAATCTGTTGATAATTTAATCGATCCCGATCGATCCCTATTGACTATTTTTAGCAGGGAAACGCTGAAACGATATTTTTATTTTGAAAAATTAGAATTGTGCCATACTGGCCATACTGTGTGAACCCTACTAAAAAGACGGATAGTAACACCGCGGTATAACCAATTTTATATTTTAAACGAATTTATTTGACACCGTACTAACTAATTTTACATTTTAAACAAATTTATTTTATTTGAAAATTTGTTTCAGATAAATCGCACGATTTGTTATGTGATTAGTCACGCGATTAGTCGCGTGATTAGTTGCACAATTTATCTCGGGACAAATCGTGCAATTCATCTAAAAAAAAAATTTAAATAAAATAAAATTGTTCAAAATGCTAAATTAGTTAGCGGGGTGGCCAGTATAGGTGTTACCATCCGTATTTTAACACCTAAGTTGGCCACCCAAGCGATTTGTTATGTGATTAGTCATGCGATTAATCATGCGAATAATTGCACGACTAATCACGTGTTTTTTTAGTAGGGAAGCTATTACCGAATGTTTGAATTAGTAGATATGTAGCACAGTGTGGCACAGCTTGACACAGTCTGGCACAGTATAGCACGATTTCGCACGGTTTTGGCATGATGTGACACAGCTAATTATTTTCAATAGGGTCATTATTGATTAGCGTGTGTAACTTTGCTTCCGCTCAATAGGTCCGAATAACGCTAGAATTGTGTGTGTGTGTGTGTGTCTGCGCGCGCATGTCCCTGCTAAAAATGACCATTAAAAACCGTTATTACGAAATTCCGGTTCGGGATTACAAAATTATAACCGATTGATTTGATTTAATCCGATTTTGAAGTATATCAGTTTCAATTGTTTTAATCCAGTTTGTTTAAATTATTTTCTTACCAAAACGTGACAAGTTCAATCCAGTTAAACCGGATCAACTGTTATAATCGGTTTTAATAGGATCAATCGGTTTTAATTCTGCAATCCCAGATTACAATTTCGTGTTAAAACCAATTAATGTTTTGATCGTTTTTTTTTCGTCATTTTTAGCAGGGTGTGTGTATTAAACATTTATTTTTATTTTTACGCACATGTTAGAAAAAAAAGGTATACTTTGATACAAGCGGCATAAAGTGTACTTTACGGCATGGCGTTTATAAACATCCGAGCGCAGCTTGTGCGCTTGAAGTTGTACTTTCATGGACGCAATTTCTTAGCGTCAGCGTCAAACAGAATCGTCGACAGCGCTAACGTCAAAACGCCAGCGTCAGCTTATGTGGTTACTGTTTCATTACTTGTGCACTGTTTTCCACAATAAGTTAACCAAACAATAACCAATTATCTATTGACGTAAACGAGTGAAAAAGTTTACCAATGATAGAAAGTAACGTTTTGTGATAGCACATACGCGCATATATTTGTGAGGTTGACGCTTCAAAGTAGTGTCCATAAAATTACACCTTTACATCATGCGATGAAAAATTACTTATATGATACATGTATGACACGTTATTTTATAGCATTGATTAGATGCTGATTTATGCCACAGAGTAAAAGAATATGTTACTAATGCGTATATAATAGATGATCATCATGTGAGGCGGATGTATCGTCTTAGCAAAGCGACCTGACTAAAAAAAATCGCGCGAAATTAATTCATCGAATTTTATTCAATGCGATTAGTCGCACGATTAATCGCGTGACTAATCGCGCGAATTTTTTCAGTAGGGTCAAATAATCACCTATTTACGTACTTGTTACATAATGTACTATTTTAGTATGTAATTGTATAAAGTAAATTTATATAAAATTTATATTTATATTATATTTATAATTATATTTCTTCTAGGTAAATGATGAGATTGATATTTATTATGAAGAAGATTCCGATGATATGGAAAACATTTGTCGGCTTTTAGATAATTCTATTGAATTTAATTTCTCCAAAAGTCCTGCAGAATTGTTATTAATGGTACTGCAATATTCTGTGTCAAATTCATTGTCAATATCCGGTATATCAAATCTTATGAATTTAGTTAATATTACATGTGGAAAATCAGTATTACCAGAAACACGTTATAAAATTGACAAATTGTTTAATTCAGCAAATAATGTGACGTTTCATGCCTTATGTACGTTTTGTTCAAAATATATCGGCACTCCAAGATTTTAATACTCGTACGAAATGCAGTAACTGCAACATTGATGTAGATGTATCGAATAAATCTAATCGATGTTTTTTTGCTATGATTGATCCTTCAGACGCCATACGAGATTACCTTGAAAGCAATGAAGATTATTATGATTACGTGATGAAAGAAAGGTAGCACGAAAAAAATCATATTAAAGATATATACGATGGGATGTAGTACAGGAAATTTGTTAACAATTTAAAAAGCTGTGATCGCCAAGCATACGCCACTGCAATATTTAATACAGATGGCGCGCCAGTTTTCGAATCTTCAAACTTTTCAATATGGCCTATATATCTTATATTGAATGAAATTCCACTACAAAAGAGATTAAAAAGTTCAATAACAATGGGCTTATGGTTTGGTTTAAATAAACCAGAAATGAGTGTTTTCTTAGATGCTTTTGTAAATAATATGAATCATTACGCGACTGTTGGTATACCTTGCACAATAAAAAAGGAGGAACAGTTTATTAAAATTTATGCCCTTATTACGTGTGTGGATAGTATGGCTCGTCTACCAATGAATGGAATGTTTTTGTTTCATGCGAATTTTGGCTGCGATTGGTGTGAGCATGAAGGAGTTTATTACAATGGGAGCATGCGATATCCTTATAAAAAACCACTACCAAAAGACAGAGACCACTTTACAACAATTAAGTATGCTGCAGAAGCAGTCAAAACCAATACCCGAGTTTGTGGGCTCAAATTTCCTTCACCACTTTTGAACTTAAATAAATTTGATATTATTGATGGCTTTACTATAGATTATATGCATTGTTACGTATCTGGCGTAGCTAAACAAGTTACTGAATATATTTTGCAAAATCTAAGGAATACTGAGATCGATACAATTAATGATTTATTTGAAAGAATAAAATTCCCTCATCAAATAGGACGATTAACTAGATCATTAAAACATAGGGGAAATTGGAAAGCTAGGGAGTATGAAAACTGGGTACTATACTATAGTATCCCACTTTTGAGCGCGGTTTTAAAAAACCAAAGAATTATGCAACATTGGCCACTTTTAGTCGATGCTTTACACATTTGCTTGCGAACAGATATTACTTACTCAGAATTAAATCGAGCGACTGAAATGCTGTATAAATTTGTATCAAATATGGAAGATATATACACTTTGAGTTCACTGACTTATAATGTCCATCAACTAATTCATCTACCTTCAAGTGTATATAATTGGGGCCCATTCTATTCGCATTCCACTTATCCATTTGAAGCAGCGAATCATAAATTATTGCAAGCAATACATTGCGCTAAAGGAGTTATATTGCAAATTGTCAGGTACAACAATATTCAGCGATCTATACAAATGCTAGAAGAAATTGTTCATTCCAATTGTGTTCTTCAATTTTAATTTTTAACATCTTCACAGCGAAAAAAGCATTTAAGATATCGTATATTACTTATTTGGGCATAGAAAAAGAAGTTAGCAGTACTTTAACAGAGCGATTCAATTTATCAAAAAAGTATAAAGGATTTTATAAAATTGTTTTAGATGAACGTGATAAAATGCTCGATATTATCACGTGATTAATCACGTTAATAATCACGTTAATAATCATGTGTAATATCACGTTAATAATCACGTTAATAATCATGTGTAATATTACGTTAATAATCACGTTAATAATCATGTGTAATATCACGTTATTTTTTTCAGTATTGAATATGCACTGTATAAGTTCGCGGAGAATAGCGAGAGATGGTGTCAGTTACTTGGTCTTCCTTACAGAACTTCCATCGATCACCCGACTGTGAAGATGTTCAAGCTTTCTAAGTTTACGGACAAATCTGATAATTTTTACAATCAAGTTCGTCAGTCTGCCAGGTGGATTTTTAGAAATTTAGCTCTGACTAATTGCTCAACATTTTATTGTGACTGTAGCGGAAAGAGGATAATACATCCCACTTATCTACACCCTGAAACATGCTTGATACACTTGCTACAGTTATACAGGTAATAATAACAACAACAATAATAATAATAATAAATGAGCCGTAGGTGTCCATAATATATAATTATTTCTTCGTTCTTTTCTGTTCCCTTATTCCTCACGTTAGTTCAAGGGATAAGTCGACAATGAATGTGTTCGATAGCTACACAAGCCTTGCTGAGACCATCGTAAGATGTTACGTTGAGCCCGTGGATGACAATAAGAGACGGGACGCTGATGTATGCGATAAATTGTCGACGTTTTTGGCACAGTTTTTATCAGGCGACGAAGTTACCCCCGCGATTCTGCAATAGCGCAGTATACGATATTATCTCGCATAGATTCACAAATTTAGCCAACAACGGATAATTACCCATCTCAATCGATTTTCTCGGTCACGCAGACGTGGATTGTAATTTGACCTTATTACACGTGTATATGTCGATATATTTGTAAGTTCGCTCAAACGTACGCATAATTAACTCATAACTTTGATATAACCTTTGTTTTTTTATCATATCTTTCTTCGTTAACACAGCAAAAGGAATAGCCACGGATTATTTACGTAAACTATGCTCAATAACTTTGAGTAGACGTCAAGGGGGGAGCAGTGAAGACTGGGGGTCCGATACAATATACGAAGTCACCGAAATGTCGTCGTTGCTACATATGTTCGAGCCCCGCATGTACTTTTATAATTATTTCGATTCGAGTGTGAAGCTCTACGCTAAATCTATCGATGTAACTCGCTTCGCTCGTGCGAAAAACCTCGAGCAAGGTAGAAATCCATCTCCCACAACAGTGTCATAATATACTATTTTGTATGTTTCTAACTATTATTTATTTTATGGACAATTTTTGATTTTTGAAAAACACTATTTTGCGTTTTTTTCAATCATCCCATCGTTACAAACAATTCAGCTAATATGCATTTGAAAGACAATACAATTACCTACTTTTTCTCGTTCAAATTTCAAGTGAATTTGACTACTTATTTTTTCAGTAAAAAATCGAAAACTGGAAAAAATGAGTTTCTTTTGTGCCTCGATTACGGAAGTAAAAAGGCTTTATTGCACTTGAGATTTTGGAAAAAAGTAGATATTTTATGTGTTTTGGCTAAGTTCATTGCACAGCTTTCAAACCCCTATGGTTCTCAAAATATCAAGGTTTTAATATTTTTTTTTTTTTTTTGAGAATTTTTTGATTATTTGATCTCGAAAACAATGTAGTCAAATGCTTCAAAATTTTATTTGGTAATTTACCATAAAAAAGCTGCCTGCTGCTAAAATTTTATATTGCAACAATATTCTACATTCTTTTATAGTTAGTCTGTTACCCTGTGATGTCTTAATCCTATAATGCCGGCATACATTTGAATTGTACGTTGGGGATGATGGGAGTCCGGGAGGGTACACTTTGCTTAAGGGGGTCTGAAAGTCAATTCAAATCTAGATTTCGCGCCACAAAATAGCAGACGACAAAAATAACTAATTTGCTTATAACAAACAATAAAAGCAAAATTACGAAAAACCAGGAGATAGTTGCCCTCCGGTACGCAATTATCTATCATTTTACAAAGTTTCAAGTTATTATAACAATATGTCTCAGAGAAAAGCTTGAAAAATATTAAAAAAATGCATTTTTCAAGCTTTTTTCTGAGGCATATTGTTATAATAACTTGAAACTTTGTAAAATGATAGATAATTGCGTACCGGAGGGCAACTATCTCCTGGTTTTTCGTAATTGTGCTTTTATTGTTTGTTATAAGCAAATTAGTTATTTTTGTCGTCTGCTATTTTGTGGCGCGAAATCTAGATTTGAATTGACTTTCAGACCCCCTTAATTATACGCAAGACAAGTTTAGACTTTTCTAGAAAATTTTCCATCTACGTCTAGGGAACAGACATAGTTTTGCTATATACATATAAATACTTATAAACATTACAGTAAAAAATAGCATAAGAATACGTTATGTATCAATTTTTTGCTGATTCAGTACCTCTAGGTCCTAATATCATCAATCAAAAATTAATATGTTTGAGTAGTTTTTAAAACGGCAGCTCTCCAATATGGTGGCTCGAAGAATAAAGACCTAACCTAACGTATGGGCATTTGAGTACATAAATTCAGTCATCATGAATCTATTTTAATTTGACAATAAGGTTATTTTATGTATTAAAATTTACATACGATTATACATCTACATATATTTTCATCCTTCACGCCGCCATATTGATCACGTGAGATCTCAATCGTTTAAACCATTACATTAGCAAACTGAATTTTTAAAATAATATTACTTAACAAATTTTGCAGTAAAAATAGTAACCCTTGTACTGTTGTGTTAGATTTATCCTTAACTTTATTTTAAAAAAGATTTAAAAAATCATGTTTGTTTCCTATTTTTCTTCTACATGTAAACGGCAGTTTAAAATAGAGCTCTTATGTCGTTCCATATTTATGCTTTGCAAGTTTTTAATAAACGTTCCTATCATTAGCTATAATGAACAGGCCGATTATTTATAAACCACTAAAATGTGCGCGGACAAAACGATATGTAAGCCCCGTTGGTTTCGTTAGATAGCTTAAAGAAAAAAATATTTCGAAACTTTTAAACTATTATGTGTAAATTCGAGCAAACTTGGGGGACCAACGCTCGCTACATCATACGCAAACTTTGCACGTAAGCGTGAACGTGCAAAAAAGCGGCTATAATTTTCGCCGATTAAAATACATTAAAAAAATCATGTATGCACACTGAGAAAACTAGATATTCAAATTTACTACATATGCAGGAAAAATTACTATATTATATAGTAATGGACGGTTATACTTAGTTTCTATTAAATTTTACTATCTCAGATAGTAATTTCTATACTGAAATGAAATTTTAAAAAATTTAATGTTTTTTTTGCTGGACAATTTTTACGCGCTTATTCGAATATGATGATTATTATTATTATTGATATCTAATGTTGTTAAGTGAAAGAAATAAATGAAAGAAAGAAATTTTTCTGTGGCGAGGGAAATTGAACCTAGACCTCTGGAATGAGAGTCGAGCGTGCTCACCACTTACCCAAACAGTACTGTTATGTACACCATGAGTGAATATATTCTGATCAGGCAAGGACCCTGGACCATCGTGACGGTCAGTATAACCAAGATTAGAATTATGAACGGTAGGGGGCTCCTTTTTGTTCGAGCGACTGATATCCTAGATTGGAAACGGCGAACCGAACCGAAAAAGCGCGGCTCTCTTGAATTTTGAGACCGTCATTATCTGTTTTGCCTATTAAAAATTTTTAATTCAGGATAATAAATTTAGGATATTTTTTGTATCGTAATATCTGTATTAAAAAAATAAAAAAACTTAAGTTTCAAAAATTGTTTTTATTTCAAAAAACCAGTTTTTTTCAATTTATAACAAAATTAATGCAGAAAGGAAAAGAAAAACAAACTTATCTTGTCAGAGTTGTTTTTGTCAGTCTGGAGAGCGAACAAGCTCAGCAGTTTCTTGTGCTTTGGACTATGCATTATAAAAAATTTTACACCTGGTTACGTTGATTTCTGAAGCACATGTCTTGATAGAAACTGCTGAGCTTGTTCACTCTCCAGAGTAATGAAAACTTAAGTGAACAAGCTTATACATTAGATAAAAAAAACCACTTTGGTAAAAACTGAACTGTCGAGCATAAGAAAATATAGTCAGACAAACTAGTGTCGTCTTGAATATGATGTGTTATTCAGTAGAAGATCAAAAAACAGATCCTGAAAAACAAATGTAATGCATGTTACATTTTACTTCAATTCATGAAATATTACAAATTTAGACAATAATTACCTTTATAACATAGACCTCTACTGGAAGGCCTGCTGATAGTGCAGGTTATGTCGTTGCCAGCTACAAAATCTTCTGCTTCGCGCGCAGACACTCTCCATCGCATTTTAAAGAAAGTGCGTTCGTATAATTTGGCGTTCGCAAAAGCTTCTGAAATTTAAAAATACACAAATTGTATGCGTTATACAAATGTTATTATATATTAAACATTTTCGTGATGCGTACTTACTTAGAAGTTTTCAAAGCTTCCTTTGTGCTTGACGAAATATTTCAAATATGCGAGTTCTCGTAGAAGAGCTCTACAACGTGGGAAAAGTAACTCTTGGGGCCTTCGCTGTCTGTTTTGTTGAAGGGTTACTGTAGCGTAGGCTTTTCTAAGCTTTGTGTATTACCTTTTTAGTCCAGTAAAATTAGCTGTGAAATCTGCGGTAGAAGTGGCTGCATTTTGGATATTTGGTAAATCGGGGTCGGAAAAGCCGATTCTGAAATTTTCAGCTTCCTAGAATGAGGGGTTCTATGCGAAAACAGCGTGCGAAAGTTATTTTTGCTCATATCTCAAGGTCGGCTTGACCTATGAGAAAATGGCTGGCATCAAT
>QLSS01000153.1:259703-289862 GCA_024372645.1 Trichomalopsis sarcophagae | reverse complement strand
TCTACTCAACGAGAGCAGAAGCGAACCCGTATACCAGGTAGAATCCCAAAACCGCAATCCTGGAATATATTTTGAAAAATTGAACGTGATTAGAATACAAAGAGCAACATGGAAACTCAACATCTACATCAACGTGGAAGACTTCATGCAATCATTCAGAGCAAGAAATTCGTACAAAGAAGTATTTCAAACCTGTAAAACCATAATCGAAGAGAGAAAGTGCCGACACGCTTTAGCTATCGACCTTCTAGAGATAAAAGAGCAAGAGTTAAGAAACATCCAAGAAACAATAAAAGAAACGATAGCAACCCTAGGACACACCCAATACCCAACAGCGCGACATCTAAGAAGCATCAGAGCAAAAAGACTAGTACCATTAGGTATAATAGGAAGTATAACAATAGCTGTTGTTTGGACTAGTGACCGAAGACGAAGTGGAAAATATAAACAGAAACATAGACCAGCTCTTCGAGGATCAGACTAAAATAGTGCATCTGATAGACAGCAATTCTCACATAACTTCAACAAAATTCGAAGAACTTTACAATATAACCAGCAACCACCACAAAGTGCTACAAGGATTTGAAAGAGAGTTAACAAAAACAATCAAAAGCGTTCTGCGAGAAAAGGAAGAAATGAACTATCAAGTCCAAATAATGATATACGTAAAGCGACTGGAGTCAACTTTAGACCACGTCATCAAAAGCAATGAGAAACTAGTGGCAATTTTACAAAAGCTAAAAGAAGGAAAAATGCACCCAGAACTCATGAAACAGGATGTGCTCCATCAAATGAACATAGACGTAAAAAGAGTGAGTCGAGATTTAGAATTCCCAATACCACCAGAGCACATGAGAGCAGAAGAACTAGACAAAATATCGAACATCGATGCGATACACCATAACGAACGAACGTTAGCCGTGCTACACCTGCCACGAGTAGATCGAATGCCATACCAATTATACAGGATGCATCCAATCAATGTGCCACAAAATATGAAATACAAGACAATAGGTCAAGCCTTCATAAAACCATCCCATTAATACATAGCTATCAGCTACGACCATACAAGATATATTAAATTCAATGAAGAACAAAGACAAACGTGCATCACGACACATTATGCAGATATATGCCCGATCCTAGGAGCACTCAGGAACGTGCCCGAATCCAGAGACTGCGAGATAACCTTACTCTTAAGTCCCAGCCAGAAAGCAATCAACCACTGCGACATACGATACAGGATGAATATGCAGACACAATGGACTTATTTAGAATATGACAAATCATGCCTTTATTCCACGACAGAACCAGAAACGCTAAACATCATATGCCAAAATAAGCACGAAACCAAAATAATAATAAAAGAAACAGGAATTGTGCATGTAGCTCCAACTTATATAGCAACAACTACAGAAGCCACGATAACTGGAGAGATAAACAGAAATACAGAATATACCTATTTATATAAACCGGATATAAACCTCAAAATAACAGACATCTATCCATCCCTAAATAAAGAAAACAACGACATAGAAATTCATAGTATAGAAACAACAAAAATATTGACACCCGATACAACTAATAATGACGAAAATCGCTACACGAAATAATGAATCAGTTAGAAGAGATAGGCGAACACAAAAGCCAGAATTATAAAAATGACACAACAGTATATGGAAATGTAGCCATTCAATTAGCAATCATAACAACAATAGTGATAATAATCATAAAAATGAAATGCTTAAGTAAATGCCAATGTCTCAATAAAAGACATGCCCACCCACCACCCAAAAGAAATGACAGGAGACGAAAATTCATCTCAAAAGATGAGGAATTTGAACTCGAAAACATGTCAATTAGTCGTGAAAACCCCAATACCCCACATTTAGACCGCGAAACCCTTGAAAGTAAAACGTCAAAAAGCACACAGAAAATGTTATTGTTACCGAAACAAGAAGCAAAATGTTCATAATTGACCAAACTTTAACCCAAAAAAAAAAAAAAAAAAAAAAAAAAAAAAATTGTAAGCATGAACCTTTACAGGAAGCTTGTATATAGCAAAGTAACGCATAGTCAAACATTGTTAATGACCATAATATAATCTAATTACAGAATAAAATAAAAGAAACAAAATGGAGTCGAGATCAAGAACCACCATATCAATGTTCTGCGACATAGACATTCCACTATCAAACATAGTAATAGAATTCGAGAAAATAGGAGAACCTCGAAATGCTTACGTGGAAAAACACAGATACGAATGAGAGACCAAGAAAATCACCATATCATTTGAGTCAGAAAGAGAAACACAGAGAGCATTCGAGCTCAGATCGCTACTAGCGAAGCAAAATAAATTAAAAAGAAACAGCAGAAGAACAGCACCGTACCAAGGACCCGCAACAACCTCAAGAGTACCAACAGGAGAATTGATCGACCTTACTCCAAATGAAGAGCCAACAGTTAAATCTGAGATCCATGTAGTAATCCAAATGACACAGCCAATCAAAAACAGATTGTTTTGCTTACTGCCTTGGGACGGAAACGATAGAGAAAAGGACGAGGTGTTCTTTAGACAGTTTGCACAATTTGGAACCCTAGCTTACTACGAGACGGTTAGAGACAGAAAAGGGCGACTAGCGTACGGATATGTGCAATACTTCACAGAAGAAGAAACCAGAATTGCCAAAGAAGAGAGTGACCCGATATACAAAGCGACGTTCGCGGAACCCAGAAGACTCCCACGTATTGCACAAGGAAACGCCACTACAAAATTTCATGAAAAATGCAAAAAGATGATGGAAACAGAAATATAGAGCTTGCATGACGTAACTTGCAAGAAACAAGCAAAATGGTCTCAAGAACAAGCCGATGAAGCCCTACTAGACAAACTACAGCCATTAAAAGAGACCATATTGGAATTAAAAGCAAAAATAGCCAAATTGGAAAGCCAGAAGCAAAATAGAGAAGAAGGTCTCATGACCAGCAACCCTACAAGTGCCAGCGGAAATGATCAGAATCAACAGAAATAAGAAATACCCGAGACCCTCAAAGTAATAGACGATGATTTAAATGATAACGATATGATTATAGATTAGGAAAAGTAAACAATGAAATGGGACCAATTAACATGTGTGAATGAGAGAATTAATGATTAACAACCATATGACCAATAAATACCACATACCATAATAGCCCTGAAATTTTTTTTATACTTCTCACCCTTTACAATTTTTTTTTCTCATGCTCTGTTTTAGAGAAATGGACCAATTACTCAAAAACGTCATTGCCTCAATGGTCTATAGTGAAGCCCTAAAAAGAGTGAGGATAGAGCTCAAACAAGCATCAGAACTACCAGCAGTCCTGAATATGTTGAATCAATATGGACCCTATACTATGACAGAGTTTCGTCTCAATCACACAGGACCACAACCCGATGCAGCTTCAGTAGCAATTAAGTACATGACGAGAGCAGACGCAGCAAAACTAATGACTGATTATGACGGACATCTGGACAGCATATCACTAAACGGTAGCTTTGAGACTGACAACGAAGACAAAGGAAACGCCAACAGTGACCTCAATGACCACAACAACGTAACTGGAGACAAACTGAAAAATAACGACGAGAACGGTATCGGGAACAATGACAACACGGCGGACAACGACAACAGAGACGGACACAACAACAGTCACCACTTGACATATAATCCACACGACAATGTACAGTTATTAAAGGTAAATCTAACGGACGCCTACACAGTAACAGCCTCATAGAGGGGCATGACAATAGACGCAGAAGCTTTATTTAGACAACATGGACCTTGCAATACAGAACACCGCACAACGACGGACGACAACATAAAAGCCATAGTAGTTAGGTATCAGATGAAAAATCATGCGCTCAAAATGATTAACAAATACAAAGACTACATACAACAGACGAACGATGACATACAAGAACCAGCGACAGAGCATCAAACAATTCAGGAGAGAACGGTAGATTACATTGAAACATCAGACACCATATGCATACGAGTACCCGGACATATGACAAGACAAGACTTGACAGATGCATTCTCACAATTCGGAGACATCATAGAAATAAGACCTTTAGAACCCAAACCCGGACATTTGAAATACATCGCATTCATTCAATTTGAGAACCCAGACAGTGCAAACAAAGCAATAGAACAAAAAAAAAAAAGCTTGATCCTATCCTAGATCCACAGACTTCCAGATAACACCTTACACCATTTCTAATCGATCAAAAATAAAATCAGCACCTAAACTTGGCTCGCCAGCTGTCACCCCTGTCAGACCACTTAACCTTAGGTATATTCGTTTGTCGAGGACGACAAACGTTCGAAGGGGAGGAGGATGTTAAGTGACGAAGTTTCTGGATAACTATTCAGAGACATTAAATTAAATTAAATCAAACTGAGGCGAAAGAAAGAAAGAATCCAGAAACTTCGAGACTTAACGTACGCGAGTAGTAACTCAAAACCAAAACAAAACTTCTCCTCCCTCGGCTGAAAGCACGCGTGTACAGTCGACGCTGCAGTTTAGCCGTTGATCGTAGACTAGGCCCATAAGGCCTAATGAGTAAGAGAGAGTAGTAAAGACCCTGTGTGGGAGAAAGCTATGACGCTCTCTTCAAACTTTGCCTCCCCCGATCTTCTCATTCCTGTGTGTGGGCTCCTAGAGACAGGACGCTTTTTCTTTGAGTTTTACATTGAGTTGATCGAGTTTAGAATATTATTTCAAAATTGTGTTTCGCCAAACGATTATATTGAATTTGATTGTACGTGAGGTCATCTTCGAAGGAAAAATAAAGCAAAGAATTTTGAAGGGAAGGCTACCGCACTCATTGTCTTGCTTGCTACCAGCATCTCGTTTATCTATTTTCCCAGTCAACCATCGGATACAAGTAAGTCGATTTTCTTAATAATTTAGNCATTCCTGTGTGTGCGCTCCTAGAGACAGGACGCTTTTTCTTTGAGTTTTACATTGAGTTGATCGAGTTTAGAATATTATTTCAAAATTGTGTTTCGCCAAACGATTATATTGAATTTGATTGTACGTGAGGTCATCTTCGAAGGAAAAATAAAGCAAAGAATTTTGAAGGGAAGGCTACCGCACTCATTGTCTTGCTTGCTACCAGCATCTCGTTTATCTATTTTCCCAGTCAACCATCGGATACAAGTAAGTCGATCTTCTTAATAATTTAGTTTCAACATTTTCCAACTCAAACAATTCTGCCTCGACAAATTAGTGCTTTCACTGATCTCCCCCGTATGGGAGAGTAGCTAAGCGCCCACCTTTATAATAATATTTCATTGTTAGTTTGGTAGACTCAGTTATACCCTAACATTAACTATAACACCAATTTTGACATTAAACATGTTGCCAGTGATCACAACCTATGCAACATATACAAAAAGAAAATTAACTCATACATAGAAAGAATCGACTATCCGATGAAACCTACCTTACCTCTATGATCTCAGGTTACCATACAAGGACGGTAACTTATCAACAGCCCCGACAAGATCAAGGTTCAACGGAAATCGATATAATTAAGAAAAATCAAGATCGAATCAAAGCTGGAACAACGCAACAACAAAGTCGACGGAATTCCACAGCCGTTCTCTACGCAAGTTCAATCTAACCAGACAGGATCAAGACTTAGAAGCGGTAGAAATCTAAATTTAAATAGATAAAAATGGCTACTTTTGAATATTTAGACACTATAAGTAATGATTCAATTCAGAAAGAGAGAACTTGTAATTGTATTGATAATCTTAACAAATTTATTAGTAACAAAAATGATTTAATTATGCACCTAAATGTTAGAAGTATGAATGCTAATTTCGATAAAGTGAAAATTTTATTTGAGAGTCTATGTATCAAACCATCTGTAGTAATATGCACTGAAACCTTCGAACAAGATAATCATTGTATATATGAACTGATAGGATCCAATGGAAAATAAGACTGCTATTACAACGATAGTAGCTTAAATAAAAACGATGAAGTTATAGTCTTTGTTAATAATAATTTAGTACAAAATACAGAAGTAGTTAAATATGGTTGAATTAAGATTGTAAATACTAGAATTAAGTTAAATAGTAATAGAAATATTGAAATATCGTCCATAGACAGGTCACACGAAATACCTAAGACTGAATATATAATGGATCTAAATAAATATTTAATTAAAAAGAAGAATATCAAAAATCATCTCGTAATTGGCGATTTTAATGTAGATCTGTTAGAATGCAATTACTTGAGCCAGGAATTTTTGTGCAATTTTCTAGTAAAAGGTTTTAAACCTGGATTTGTTGGTGTAACAAGACCACCCTTGGGTTTAGCCAAAGGATCATGCATTGACAATATATTTATAAAAACTAATAACATTGATACAGCTACCTATAAACTCAAAGCTACTATAACAGACCACTACCCTATTTTTATTGCAGTTAATAAAATGAAAATTGAACAAATTAAACCTATAGAATTATTAAACTACAACAAAATTGAACATATCGCGGTTACATCAACTGGACTGAAATATCGTCAATGCAAATACTGTACCTGCTCACATAGAAGTTAAAATACAGGATAGATTGTTGACTAGAGTGGAGAGCTGTAAATACCTTGGAATTGTATTTGACTATAATTTAAAGTGGGATAAACATGTTCAATATATAATTAAGAAAACGAAGTACTTAGTATATATTGTTTACAAGCTAGCTAACATCATGTCAACGGTAACATTACGAATGATGTATTATGATTTTTTCCATAGCATGATAAGCTATGGAATCTTAGCCTGGGGTGGAGTGTATAAAAGTAATCGAGATCTGGTGCAAAAATTACAACAGAAAATACTGAAAATAATTAATAAAAACATTTTCAACGTACACGACAGCCCTCTAAACCTGGAACAACTATTTATCTTCGAAGCAATAAGGCTACATTGTAACGACCTCAAAACCCAGTACCTAAGTTCTACTAGTGTTACTAGGAAAAAGAGTTTAATTTTATCTTAAAGTTATAAAAGAGTCAGTGATAAGAAAAGTATTAACAAAGCTATCATTACATACAATGCACTACCAAATGATCAAAAAGTAGTAGATATAAAACAACTTAGTAGAGATTGATGCTTTTCGTTTGTTCAATATAGAATAAGATGGAAAGTATATTATTTACTAGTTTTAAGCGATTTTTATATTTTAATTTTTTTTAGTTTCTAATGCCAGGGCTTGCGAACAGGTAACCTGTTTACCTCTGCAAGATTCTGAGTATAACTACCCCGACTGGAAATCGAGACCGTGGCGCTGCCGTGGGCCAGCAGTGGTTGCCCTACCGCCAACTAGGGGCCAATGATAGCTGCCACTGTGGCGCCACGGTGGTGTGTAATGCAGCCTATCAATGGGCCAATAGAGTCTGCCACAGTAACATAAAATTTAAAACGTAAATGTACATTTTTTAGGTTAGGTCGGGTTATATTATTATAATTTTATTTAAAAAAAAAAAAAAAAAAAAAAAAATACGGAGGGGTCTTCATTATGCGTCTTTATTATGCAAACACTTTAAATAAATAAGTATTTATTTAAATATAAATATTAAATATTTATCGAGTAAACGAAATTTACATCATATAAATTACATCAATTATAATTTACTTTTATAAAATATATATTATTAAAATTACATTAAACTTTTTTAAACTTCAAACATTACTGGTTTTTATCCTGTAAGGCTCTTTTCATCCTTTCTGATCTTCCTGCATTCCAATCATTTACAGTTGAGAAGGCAATGCTCAACTATCCCAAAATGAATTTTTCTTCTATTTTCTGTTTTGCTTCTGAATACGATGAGAAGATTGCATCTTTCAAACATGTATAAAAGGCTGCTTCTATGAATATCTTCTTACCATTTTTTTGCTTTTGTGTTACGTATAATGTCAAAATATCTTGAGCGAAATTTTTTTTTAATATTGATCGTATTTGAGGCAACAGATCATCTTTGGGTACGATCACACACATTAGATGATGCTTCAAATCAGTTTTTATATTTCTTACATTGCTACAAATATCTTTGTTGAACAATGCAAATTCATTGTCAGTTTTGAATGGAAACTCACAATGATGATCATCGACAAAATCGTTGAATGGATAATAATCAGAAGCACTATTTAATCCAAGTGCCTGTTTTTTTTATATACTTTGTATATCATTGACAGTAATTTTGATCTCATGAATTGGAGTTGATATGTGCTTTGTCATGAACTGAAACATCTCCTGTTTAAATGCTGCAAAACAAACATTAATATATAAATATATATAGACATACAAACTTCTACAAAATCTTGTTAATAATTATTTGATTATTTACCATTGAAATGAGCTTTGGTTACGTAATCTTGCATTGTATCCATGTTAGTTTGAGTAGACTTTGATTCTTTAATCGGTTGATCTCTTAAATAAGCTTCATGATCATGTTCACTGACATGATTTTCTTCATTGGCGAGAGCTGGATCATTGTTACCCGATTCATCAGCACTCGATATAAGATTCACTAAAATAATTAACGAACAATTAAATCAAAATAATAAGACATTATTATGAGTAGTAGTAGGTTACATTTTCAGAACATTTTTTTAAATATAAATAAAATTCTTACTTTCACTCGATTCGTCTTGTAAGTGATTCACTTTATTGTTTTCTGCATAGATAACAGGAGTTTCATTGTCAACGAGCAAGTTGTTCATAACTGCATGTTTATCCATCGCATTGCTTGAATTAAGCTTGTCAGGATTTACATATAAAGGTGGTACTGACAGTAAATCTAAGCGTATCATGTCTTGAAATTCCTGTTCTGTAGCATCCTTCTCCATTGCATTCACTTCTGTAGTTATTACCGGTGGCAGTATTTGTAAAAGTGTAGAATGTGGATATGTTAATTCTACTATGGGTGAGTCACACGCAGGAGTCATTACTGTTTCTGGTTGACTATTAAGAACTGTTCCTGGAATAGCTGCTGAATAAATAGGTGTCTGTCGTGGTAAATCTGAGGTACACGCAGGAGTCATCTCTGGCTGATCTGAAGCACTGGTAAGTATATTTCCTGGACTATTAGCTGGAGAATGTATAGGAGTTGGTCGTGCAAAATCTGAGGCACACGCAGTAGTCATCACTGGCTGACTTGAAGCACCGGTAACTATTGTTACTGGAATAGCTAGAGAATTTTGTACAAAATCTACAGCGCTTGATGATGCTTTCACAAACTGTTGAAATGTATTTTTTTTCTTGGTACCCTTGCCAGCCTGCTTGGATGTTTTTCGTTCAGATACCTCTAAAAGCCGCTGAGCATGTTCATATGATTCTAAAAAAAATATTGAAAAAGGTTTAGCTTTATACATTTTAAGTATTAATGAAAATCATGTTTCTTATTTATACATACCAGCGATCGATTTTTGATCACATTTGTAAGACAGCTGATAAGGTTAATAAACATGATTTACGACGGCTACGGTAAGAGTGTGTCATCGATGGATGAACTACTTTGTTTATTTATAAATAATTATAAATAATTTGTAAACGGACTCATGTTTATATCAACAGTAGCTGATAAGGTCAATAAACATGATTTACGACCGCTACTGTAAGAGTGTGTCATCGATGGGTGAACTACTTTGTTTATTTATAAATAATTATAAATAATTAGTTAACAAAAGCTATATCCCTTTTGCGAGCCGCCAGCCTTCCTCCTTTTACGACATAGCAAACCCGAGTCTCTCCACTCCATACCGGCCCCGACGACTGTCGCTACAGCACACCGTCCCCTCTCCTCTTACACTATAGTAGCCCCCGAGCTCTCTCTCTCTCTCTCTCTCTCTCTCTCTCTCTCTCTCTCTCTATCTATCCCGCTCTCTACTCCATACCGGTCCCGAGCAACTGACGCTATAGCAGCCCGTCCCCTCTCCTTTTACACGATAGTAGCCCCTCTGACGCGGTAGCTCCCGCCACAGCTGTACCGGACTCGCTTCTCTCTCTCTCTCCCCTCTCTACGCGATACTCGCGCGCGCCAAAGCCACCGTCTACTTGTCGTATATCTGCTGTTTGAGCTGTAAAGAGAGAGATTGTTCCACGTATATAATTTATATGGTGGCCCTGAAAAGGGCCGATTGTTTTTTGAAATATGTATTATCGCAATTAGCGTTTTAGCTTGCTGTAGCCGTCTTTTTCGGGGTACGAAAAGGTGTTTGAGGAAAATGATTTTTGATTCTGTGACGAGGAGGAGGATTTTTTTCAGAGATTATTATATCCACTTTTCTCTGGATACGAGAAAGTGTTGGTTGAGAAAGACGATTGATTATTCTGCTTTCTTGGCTCCTTTCTTCTCATGAGAGGCTGTCTCTCCTCCCACGTGGAACCTTTTTTCTGCTGCTCTTTGCTCTGCTCCTGCCCTATGGTCAAGAGTTGTTGCTTTGCCGGTCGCCTGACGAATGATTCGCATCGAATTAAACGCGTGTATATATAAATCTACTACACGGTGCTGCAAAGCCTACTCTAAATTTCGGCTTTGGGGATCGTTGATGGGAGTACGGGGTTTTGTACACATAAAAAAGAGAAATTATGGCACACTATTTTTATTTACGAAAAAACGCGTACGTGTCGAATGATAAAATGTTTACAATAAAAAATAAACGAACGCACACACACACACATTAAATTACAAGCAAGCGATGCACCTACACTTGCGAGTGGCGCGTTGTTGGCGCAGTTGACGCGTCGGTCCTCCTCGCAGTAAACCAGGCACCAACTCTTTCGGCGGAGTAGGTGTTTTATCAATTTTTTTAATACTCGGGAAAATAGGTTGTGCTATGTGTATATTTAGATTTATTATTTCAAGATGAAAATAGAAAGAAGAACTTATACATTTAGAGACATCAAGCGTTACAATTACTCCAGTCGATAGTCGATCTCACTCGCTTTGATGCTCGTTCAACACTGCCGATATTTTTGGCTGTCGCGCGCGGATGCGGCGTCACTTTTCCTCCCACTACGCAGTTAGCCGCTACCTTCATTGCAGGAATAGACCGAGGTCCGAGTACCGATTGCTACAGACCCACGCCTGTCCTAAAATGCCCTATCATAAACGACCCTATTATAAAACTAAAACGTGTCTCCGATGGCGATCGGCGGATTTGGTTTTTCCCGTAAGCTTAATCGCTACTCTAACGCTTTCTCCAAATTGTTCTGTACTCTACGCCATTACACATCTGCGCATTTTTCTTATAATTTTATGCTAACACAACAGTAGGCATCCGATGAAAGTCTAAAGGTACGCTGCTGCAGTTGCGGGGTGCTATCGGTGGCGTACCTTGGATGTTGTTGTCGGCGCCGTCGGTTACGTCGTCTGCTGGTGGAGGCGAAGGCTGTCCGTTGCACTTCCAGCAGCGAAAGAGAAGGCACCTCCAACACTGCTGCCACACGTCGTGCTCCGAAGACATTTTGATGCACACTCTGCACCTCACGTTAATCGGCACAAACTGTACAGCCAGAGAAGCCTTTAGCTCGGCTTCTTGCTGTTTCTGCTGCAACAGCGCTGACATGTCCAGCATTCTCTGCTGATAGCGCTCGAGCTGGCCGTTCAGCTTCTCCATTGCACGTGTTCTAGCTTCGATACTTGCGAGAAGCGCATCGCGTTGGGCTGCTAATTTTCTCAATTCTGCAATGATAGTGGCCACGTGTGTGCTCTCTGTAGGGACTCAGAGCGAACTGATCGGTGCGAGCCGTGTCACAAGCGTAAGCCGTTGGCAAAGCAGAGGGATATCCCACCTCTTCAACTTTTTCGTTGTCTTAAGAATGCGAGACCGTTGCGGTAACGCTACACTAGGACTGGCCGATTATTTGTATACAATTGAGATCCAGCGCGGGCTTATCAGAAAAAAATCGGAGACAGTTGAGAGCGCAAGAAAGGTTCTCAGTGTCTCGCGAAGCAGCTCCAGGAAGTATCGTGTGACCATGAACTCGGGCTTTTTTATCGCCAATGTATTAGTTTTCAAAACCCAGAGAACGAATCATCGGATCTCCGGTAGACACTTGAGAGTAAGTGTAAACTGTTTATACAAAAGATTGCAGGTCTCCGGTAAGAAAGAGAGATTAAAAGAGTCAGCCGCAGAGTCATAAAAATCTGTTCGGTCCGTGTTACCGGATCTAGCGCTGGCAACGGTCCGTTCTCTGAGACGTTCGCTATATGCCTTATGACTGCTACGTACCTAAAGCGCAAACACCGACTACAGTATCGGATTCAATTCTTCCGATCACTGCTTGCAGACCCGATTTCTCAGCTATGGCTGTAATTTGAGCTACACTTTGTTTTAAAACCAAATCCCCCCTCTTTCACGATTTATCTGCTTTACGATACTTCTTATTCGTAGGAATCACTCCTAAAAAGGGCGTAATATATTCCAATCAGCCCTGAGCCGTCTACAAAACTCCTCTGTACGCCAGCGCAGCCATCAGTCTCTCTCGAAATGCGTGTCTTTTAGAGAGGCAGCTTACCACGTTTCGCAGAAATGTCTAGTGCTACGTACGAAGTTCGCGATGCGATCCTGCGCGTAGCCAACGCGCTCAAGGGTCGTCACTTATCTGTGCAGAGGAAGTGTACTCGTGAGTGGTATGTGCGCGTTCACCGCATGTCCGAGGAGGCTGCGCCGCGAGCTGCGCTGCTTGCTTACGCATTGCGCGTACCGTTGGATCGCAGCGCTTCATCAAAAATACTTTCGACATTCGAGTATCGTGATAAAAATCGTCGGCAGTTTATCGTCCCTACAATTAGTTTTAAAGAAATAATAATACTTATTATTTTCATCATAGCCCGAATTACCCTGCAGGAGGACGCTGAGGAGAGCGACAGCGACGCAACACTGTTGTATCGTCACCTCCTTCTCCACAGCGAGCCACTTCGTCCGATGAGGAGGATGAAGAGGAGGAGGAGCAGGAGCAGGAGGTGCCGCAGGCTGACGATGAAAGCGAGGTAGAGGACAGAAGACCTCCTTAAACTTCTAACGGCCGAAGATAAGGAGGACTTGAGTCTCCTGCTGGTCAACGAGGAGGTGACGTACGCGAGCTGGCAGTACATCGACGATGCGGTGGAGTCTACTCCATATACGAACGTATTCATAGCAGCCTACACGACAACTCTGGCCCGCTTGAAACTATATTCGTATTTGGAGAAGCTCGGCAAGCGAACGCTGTACTGCGACACTGATTCGTGCATATTTGTGTGCAACGATCAAAACGCACAAGAATACAGGCCCCCGTTAGGCTCGTTGCTCGGCGATATGACCGATGAGCTCGACGAAGGCACGTTTATCACGAGCTTCCTCTCAGGCGGTCCGAAATTTTGTGGCTTCAGAACCGTGAATTCGAGAACTGACGAGGTATCCGAAAAATGTAATCCGGCCCATACAAGATCCCAACATTATAGAACTGATTAGCGACGTTGTCGCACGCAGGAAAAAACACCGGATCAGTCAGAAGTGTCCATCGGTCGTTTACCTTTCGCCAAATTCATAAACATAGTCGACACATAGATAAAGCTGATTAGAAACCCGGAAATAGTGAAAATTGGTAAAAATTTGACAGAGCCGAATAATACAGCGAAACGACGACTGCCTAGTAAAGAGAGCATCGACGCGTTGATGGAAATACACAACGCTAGCAACAGCAGCAGCAGCGAATCACCGGCATCGCCTGCTTTAACGAGAAATCGAGCAAAGAACAAGTGGCTACGTCTCGCAAACTTTTAAGCATGGCGTCGTCGTCGTCGTCGTACGAGCAGCAATACTACGATGTCTCGCACGAGGCTGGTTACGCGGGTGCGCGCAATCTCGTGCGTGTAAATCGAAAAGGCAAATTATTTAGCACGGCTGACACGCGGGAGAAAGAACGCATATACGAGTGGCTTAGTAATCAAGACGCCTATACTCTTCACAGACCCGTTAAGCGTAAATTTCCGCGATTAAGTTACAACGTGAGCAACATTGACGACGTATGGGAGTGCGATTTGCTTCAATTAACCACGATCAAAGAGCACAGCGACGGATGCTGTTACCTACTCGTAGTGGTGGATGTATTGAGTAAACACGCGTGGCTGGAGCCTCTACGCGATAAAACTACAGCCAACGTCACCGCAGCCATCGGACGAATACTTGAGCGCAGCAACGATCGCGTCCCGCGACTCTTACAATCCGACAAGGGTAAGGAGTTTGTAGGCTCGACGTTTCAGGAATTTTTGAGAAAACGTGACATCAATACGCGAACAAATGTGGCCATACTTTTCGCACAATAGCACGCAACGTTACATCGACGTGGTGCAGAAAATCATCGAGGCTTACAATCATACGCAACACAACGGTACAAAGATGCGCCCCTGTGACGTGAGCATCTACAATGCTGCAAAAGCGCGCCAAAATTTAGCGAAAAGAGCTCGTCTGCAATCGACTTACAAGAATCGCGAAAAGATGGCGTCACGTGTAATCAATAAATACAAGCCCGGATCTTACGTACGCATTAGTCGCACGAAAAATACTTTCGAGAAGGGATACGAAAAAAATTTTAGCGAGGAAGTTTTCAAGATTAAGCGCATATCCAACAGACAGCAGTTACCAACGTTTATCCTGGAAGATTTGAATGGTGAGGAGATTGACGGCTTTTTCTATCTCGAGGAGCTCGCTCAAGTTGGCACGAAACGCATGTCGGACGCTGCTGAGCAATTCAAAATAGAACGCGTAATTTGTACAAAGGGTCGTGGCTCGAAGAATCAGCTACTCGTCCAGTGGGCTGGCTATCCGGACAAATTCAACTCGTGGATCAAAGCCTCTGAAGTACAAAAAATTTAAAAATGGACCAGAACGACTTTTACCTAGTTCTGCCTAGCATCAGCAGTATGACGTACTACAACGAAAACGCCAACAACGCAGCTCTTGCGCGAGCTCAGACTCAGCGGGAATTGGTCCGTTGCGCTCGTCGAAATTCACGTGTCGAGCACTGTCATGCACATTCAAGAATCGGACACCTTTTACACGTTTAAACAGTCGGAAAAGGCAAAGCAGGAAACGCATTTTTTCCGCACGGTATTTACGACAAGATCGAGCAACTAACCAACGAAATAAATAAATGAGCCGCCTTTCACGATCATCTGCGTCTCGAAGTTGCACCCTTTCAAAAGGGCTACTACATGCTACAGCGCAAGTGTGCCTGCGATGATCAGCATCAGACAACGTTTAACGAAAAAATTTGCCGTATTTTCGGTTTCGAAGATTCCGAGACTCGGCGAAAAAACGGCACCTTTGTCACATCGTCAATGGGCAGTGTAGTCGCGATAGGAAACAGACCAGCATCGCTTTCCCGAGCTATACCCGATCAGCTCTACGTGTACACGGATGTATGCGAGCCACACACTGTCGGCGACACTCAAGCTGCTCTACTGCGTATAGTTTCCGTGGACAGTGCAAAGTACAAATTCGGCAGTAATATCGTGAGACATTTTGCACCTGCTCATTATATTCCGCTTTTACATCACAGTTTTTGTTCGATCGTCATAGATATAAGGGATCAGCACGGAGTGCGAATACCATTCGAATATGGAACGCTGACGGTTACGCTTCACTTTAAACGTAATCGCTAGAGAGAGAGAGAGAGAGGGAGAGAGAGAGAGAGAGAGAGAGAGAGAGAGAGACAGAGAGAGAGAGAGAGAGAGAGAGAGAGAGAGAGAGAGAGAGAGAGAGAGAGAGAGAGCAACGCTATGTCACGATGAGTCACTACATACGCTACTATGTCGAGCAAGTAGGCGGTGGAGGAGTGAGACACGTCTATTTCGGTTCAACGTATCAGCGCAGACGAGGTGTAGGTGCATGGCTCGAAGGTTTATTTCGCAAAATTCTTCCGTACATCGATTCCGGTGCCAGAGCTGTGGGCAAAGAGGCTGTGCGCACAGGTATCAACGTGTTGGACGACGTGGCAAAGAACGGCTCGAATTTCAAGAAGGCGTTCAAATATCGTACTAAAGAGTCTGGACAAAAATTGAAGAGAAAAGCCGGTGAAAAGATAGCAGAAATGATGAAAGGTTCTGGTTATAAATCACGCGCAATGCATCGAAGGCGTCAGTTGAGAAAGACGCGTACATCGAGTACAACCGGCTCTAGCAAAAAACGCAAACAACATACGTCAGGACGGAAGAAGAGAGTCACGCGAAAAACGAAGAAAAGGCCTAAAAGGAGAAGTTCTCAGCAGCAGAGTTTAGAAGTGTTACGGATATTTTTGGTCCTAGGCGTATTTAGTTTGGGGTAAAAATGGCATTTTTACATTCTCACTCGACGGAATGCATGTCCAGCGAGCTGGATCTTTTCACGCTACCAGCCACTCAAACGTCAATTGAAAGCAGCAGATTTCTGCATTATAAGCCTGTGTCGTCTCGGTGTCGTGTGTCGGCAGGTAGCGAGCATTACTTTGATCTGGCTCACACTATGCATCATGTTCAAGCTAAAATCGTACCCGCTGACGAGGCTACCGCAACGACCGAATACCTTAAAGTCGGACCGATGAACAATTTCATGCATTTAATGTTCAATCAGATTGACGTTTTTTTCAATCAGAAAATTGTTTCGCCGCCTAATAACGCCTATCCTTACAGAGCGTACATCGGGACGCTTCTCAACTACGCTCCGGCTGCTAAAGAGTCACATCTTACAGCGAGTCTGTGGTACGACGACACGAGCGGCGGTTTCGATTCACCAGCTAATGCGGTAAGCACTGCCACAGTACCTATTATCGTGAACAAAGGGCTGGAAAATCGTAAATATTTTACACAGAATCGACGATACTTTGACATGATTGAACATCTGCATCATGACCTCTTTAATCAGGATAAAATGTTGATTAAAGGCGTAGAAATGCGCGTACGTCTAGTGAGGAGTAACGATGCTTTTTGTCTGATGGACGCGACAGCCAATGCAAAATTCAAACTCAGCATCAAAGAAGCTATACTCATAGTTCGCAGAGTAAAAATCAGTCCTGGAGTTTTACTGGCTCATGCGCAAGCGTTATCGAAAACCACTCGGGAATATTGGGCGATTCGATCGACAACGTTATACACGGTCAGCTGCCGAAGAGAATAATCTTGGACTTTGTGGAAAACAAAGCATTGAACGGAAACCGCGCGTTAAACTCTTTTAATTTTCAACACTTTTCTATAAATTATATTTCTCTATACGTCGAGTACGTACAAATTCCAAGCAAACCTTTGCAGCCACGTTTCACGGGTCTCGACAAACTCTACAATGACGCTTGCAAACACTTTACACGGGCACAGGCGTACATTTTCTCAACGAAGGTTTTGGCATCAATCGCTACAACTATTACAAAGGCAATTTTTTGACGGCCTTCGATCTCACTCCTGATTTATCGGCACACTGTACCACACATTGGAATCTCGTGCGCTCGGGTAGCATACGCATAGAGGTGAGATTTGAGACTGCTCTTCTCACTGCTATCAAGTGTATCGTTTACGCAGAGTACGATAACGTTCTGGAAATCGACTCTAACCGCCAAATCATAACGGATTTTAGCGCTTGATGCACACGCACACTCGATCGCAGCGCCTCAAACAAAATTTTTTTTTTCAATTCGCGTTTCATAAGGCGAGCGCGCTGACACTATGCAGTTAGTATCCCTCTCGAAACAGCCAACACCTAACGTACTCGAGCAGCAACAGCATCATCGTCATCATCATGACGGACTACGTGATCAATATTCAAGGCCTTCGGGATATAAATAAAAAATTTATTCCCAAAGAATTCGGAGTTTTATCGCTCCAGAGCCGTATAGTTGGTTATTGGATCATTCGCGCGCCGTGCAGTTTTACCGAATTACCCGTGGACATGCAGCAGACGAATAATTACTGCACTCTCAATGTACACGGTTTAGAGTGGCACGATGGAGATATCTCCTTCGAGAGTTTGCGTCGTAATCTGTGCAACTTGGTGAAAGACGCGCGCCGTATATACGTGCGTGGCCAGGCAAAAGCCAAGTTTTTGGAAAAAGTAGTGGCTCGAAGAATCATCAATTTAGAAGATTTTAGTGCGCCTTTGTTTGATGAACTCTGTGTGCAATTTCCTAACGTCTTGCTGTGCACCAGCCACGGTATCAAGAAATTCGAGAAGAAGAAAAATGTTTGCGCACTGCGTCGAGCCTATCAAATCAGCAGGTGGATACACTCAATCGTTGCCAGTCCTCATCGAAGCGACCCGTACGACATAAATAGCCAAGTAATGTACCAAGCTATATTAGATTACGATCGGCTGCAGATGAAGATATCACTATCCCGAATTAAAAAAGAAGCTGACGAGAAAAAAGACGGTGCGGTAGAAGAATAGTACGTAGATGCACCATCAACATGAATACGCGTCAAATAATCACAGCTATTAGAGGATTAAAAGCCGATTCAATAGGAGTTTACGCTGCTAATCACGTTCCAAAATTGCTATCCACACCGACAGCTATTGTAACGAATCTCGACACGTCCGATCAGCCAGGATCACACTGGGTTGCCATCTTTATAGCTAAAAATGGATAAGGAATTTACTTCGAGAGCTACGGAATTGCACCCGTATCAAAGCATCATCTTGATCGACTCGGAAAAAACTGCACGCGATTCGACTGGAATAAAAAACAAGTGCAGAGCGCCGACTCTAAAGTATGTGGCGAGCACTGCATTATGTTTCTGTATCATATGTGTAGGGACGTATCTCTGCGAAAATATCTACGTTGTTTTTTTCAACAGACTTTGTCAAGAATGCAGCATTAGCCGTTAAGTTTTATCGAAGGCTCATGAAAAGAATGCAAAATAAAACAATGCGTCATCGCCATCATCGAGTCAACGCATTCCCACGCACGAGTTCTACAGGACGGGTTACTGTAATCAGATCTGCACAGCCAAGACCGGATATTTGTTATCTGAGTAGTTTATACAATCGTACTAGCTGTGACGGTTGCATTAAACAAAACAACTTCTAACGATATCAAACTTGTATCGTGTTTCACTATGGAATGTAAATACTGTAACGGTCGTTTCTAGAAATATCTGCGACTCGTTGACGCTCGCTCTTTGTCATCCCATTCTTTATAAAGGTGTCGTGGATCAGTCGCCAGCCAATAGTCGTAAGAACACTCTCGTCAAGTAGACCTCGTGTGTAAAAAATCTTTGCAATGGATTCAGCAGCAGCAGCAGCAGCATCGGCAGCACCAAGTGCCGAGTTTTGGAAAAATAAGCCGATCACCTGCAACTTGTTGTATTCGACGACGTACGCGCTCAACAAATCAAACTGCAAGCGTGCAACCATAGGCCTCGAGTATTACAGCGGTTACTACAGAGCAGTGTTAAAAATTTGTGCCAATGGATCGCCAGCCAAGTATGTGACACTCGACACACACAGCTGGGAAGAGATCAAAGATCAGATGGAGGCTATGGATGCCTATCTGAATCACTCCTTCACGTTCTACCAGGATTTTGGAAATCCTAGCAAGATCCTCCTTCCAAATCACAGCAGAAATGACAACCCACAACGCTCAGCATTGAATTCATCAGCAGTGTTGGCGGCCATGACGAGGAAACACAACAGCATCCACCTGCACAGCCTGCGTGCAAGAAGCAGAAAAAGTACGAGAGTCCGCCTAGTGTAATTATGCATCAACAAACGTTCGCAGGCTTAAGACAGGTAAAAGAGTGCATCGATTTGCGTTTTAAACAGCTCGAGGAGCTTTCGGGATTAGTTAATCGCGGCGTGGACTCAATTTTAGATTATATAAAAGACGCTTTGAAAAGAGAAGAGGCTGAACTATGTCGTGAAATTCTGAGAAATGTAAACTCGTTTAAACAATATTACGCCCTTCATAAATATAAAATCGACGAAATTGTTAAGACAAACTTGAATTTCGCCACTGTAAGCGTCGACGTTTTAGATGTAGTTTTAACGGAAATCTATGGCGTTTGGCTTAGCCAGAATCGCAAAAGATGTGTACGACGTTAGGTTTCCGATATAACTTTTTTTTTTATTCATCTCCTATCGTTAGTTTCTAAGCTGTAAATATAATTTATTGTTCTACGCGCGCATACACACACACACACACACACACACACACAAACACACACTGTTAAGTGACGAAGTTCCTGGATAGATATTCAGAGACATTAAATTAAATTAAATCCAACCAAGACGAAAGAAAGAAAGAATCCCGAAACTTCGACGCTTAACGTAAGCGAGAAGTAACTCAAAACCAAAACAAAACTTCTCCTCCCTCGGCTGAAAGCGCGCGTATACAGTCGACACTGCAGTTTAGCCGTTGACCGTAAGCTAGACCCATAAGGCCTAATGAGTAAGAGAGAGAGAAAGCGCGGCTAAACTGAAGTGCAAAGGAGAAGTAAAGACCCTGTGTGGGAGAAAGCTATCACGCTCTCTTCAAACTCTGCCTCCCCCAATCTTCAGTCCTGTGTGTGCGCTCCTAGAGACAGGACGCTTTCTCTTCGAGTTTTCACATTAAGTTGAGCGAATAAAAAAAAAAAAGAAATATCATTTTCCTTAGAGTCAAAAGATTTGGTTGATTAATTTTTTTATTTCTTTGAGTTTTGTCTTGTATTGCTAATTGTGTTACGTTAAACGATTGTATTGAACTTCATTGTACGTCACGTCAACTATCGAAAGAAGAATAAAACAAAATTTAGAACAGAAGCCCAGCGCAGTCATAGTTTTGCTTCCTACCACTATCTCATTCATCTAGTTTTCCAGTGATCCATCAAACACAAGTAAGTTATTTTCCTTAATGATTTAAAGTTAAAATTTACCAAATCAAACAATTCTGGCGCGATAAATTAGTAATTTCA
Organism: Trichomalopsis sarcophagae; assembly: GCA_024372645.1. Lineage (NCBI taxonomy): Eukaryota > Metazoa > Arthropoda > Insecta > Hymenoptera > Pteromalidae > Trichomalopsis > Trichomalopsis sarcophagae. The sequence goes on along the minus strand of QLSS01000153.1, from coordinate 268,904 downwards.
CTAATCTTTTCCGTATGGGAGAGTAGCTGACCGCCCACGTTTATATTAATAATTGATTGTTAGTTTGGTAAGCTCAGAATTACCCTAACACACACACACACGAGCGCATAAATATATCATGTATTCAATTTTTGTTAAATAAATGTTTTATTAAATAAATATAAGATTGTATCAAACAAATTTTCTCTATTTTAATGTGTACAAATCCCATCAATAAACCCCAAATCTGAAATTTAGACTAGGCTTTGGGGCACCGTGTAGTAGGAAATCATACAGATTAGATATTATTACCGCGCAGAAAGGATCAGAGCTGACGCAAGGGCAATAGAAGCCAACAGCAGGTATAGGACAGGTAGACGGCGGCGGAGGCGCGAGTATGGAGGGGGGAGAGAGAAGCGGGTCCGGTACAGCAGCGGCGGGAGCCACCGCACCAGAGCTCAGAGGCTACTATAGTGTAAAAGGAGAGGGGACGGGCTTGTATAGCGAGAGTCGAGCACGTGCGTTCGACCTCGGGGCCGGTATGGAGTAGACAGCGAAAGAGAGAGAGCGAAAGAGATAGAGCGAGAGAGAGAGAGAGAGAGAGAGAGCCACCGCGTCAGAGCTCAAGGGCTACTATAGTGTAAAAGGAGAGGGGGGCTACGGTCTGGCATAGCGAGAGCTCGGGGCCGGTATGGAGTAGATAGCGAAAGAGGGAAAGAGTCGCGCTCGAGTCTGCTTGGGTAAAAGGTTGGTATCGTATGCGTGATATAGTTATTGTTTAAAAATTATTTATAATTATTTATAAATAAACAAAAGTTACGGGAGTGGTGACGTCAGTTAGGCCACGCCCCTGTCTCTCCATAGTGGCCCATATACTACTTCCATCTAAAAATATAATTTGATTTCACGAATAAATTCATTTAAATAATTTGAATAAATGATTTTATTGAACACAAGTATATATAACTTGTCTGAATATGATCTATGATTCTATTTTCTCATATACATAACCTAACCTAACCTCGAACTACAAGCTTAGCAAAAAAAATACTGAAATTGATTATTCTTTATGAACTAATAACTGCGAATACTAATAAATTTGAAATAAATACTAAAAATGTAGCTTTAATCATTTTACCTTTATTCTCTTTTGAGATAATCTTGAGAAGCATGTATACACTGCAGCAGCAGCAGCAGTAGAAACAAACGATATGTGTAAGGTATATCTATATACTATAGTCATATCAGCTGATCAGCTGAGTGTTATAATTTTGAATTTAAATCTTGTTTATTGAAGTGATAACTTCTTATGGGACGGAGTGAATTGGTTGGAATGCGTTACGGCGCCGTTATGTCTGGCTATCCCCACCCTGCCGTCTCTTGCCTTCTCTCTCGCACGCATACGGCTGCTCAGCGGAGACATCCCCACTCTGCGCGCGCTTTCTTCTCTCTCTACTGGCACGTGTTCTCTCTCTCTCGCTCTCTCTCACTCGCCCGCGTCTACATGCCCTCTCTCTTTCGCATACTGTATATCGACGGCTGACTGGAAGATCACCGTATCTCAGCCGCGGCTTCGAGAACGCCGTATCCCGGCGGTGGCTTCGGGATCGCCGTATCTCAGCCTAGGCTTCGGAAACGCCGTATCTGAGCCGCAGCTTCGGAAACGCCGTATCTCGGACGCGATTTTTTTTCGTCAAATTTTGTACGGGCAGCACTGCGCAAATTTTAAATATGACGTAAAAATTTTTAAAATTTGAGTCAAAAATTCTGAAAAAAATCAGAATTACTTATTTAATTTATTATTTGACATTAACTACACTGTAAGTATAGATAATGTAGAAATTCGAGTAGAAGAATAATATTTACTTAAAATGTTTAGCGAGGTGGAAAGAAGTAAAAAATACGAGTACAACGAAGAGTTTTAATTTTTTTCTGTTGAATTAGTAAAATATTAAATTTAAATTATCTAGGGGCGCGATAGCGCCGCTTTGGCAAGAAAAAGTACAAAGTACGATTTGTCTACGGCGCGACCCTATATACTTTGAAATTGGGGTTTCCTCTGATCCGATCCGGTCGTGGAAGGAATCAGGTTTTCCTAAAGAAATCTTGGATATTATTGACAAAGTTGGTTATAAAGATCTCACGCTTATTCAACGACAGGCCATTCCAATCGGTTTACAAAATCGCGATATTATCGGTGTAAAATGAAAAGTTTTTCTACTCGAATTTCTACATTATCTATACTTACAGTGTAGTTAATGTGAAATAATAAATCAAAAAGTAATTCTGATTTTTTTCAGAATTTTTGACGCAAATTTTAAAAATTTTTACGTCATATTTAAAATTTGCGCAGTGCTGCCACTACAAAATTTGAGGAAAAAAATCGCGTCCGAGATACGGCATTTCCGAAGCTGCGACTCAGATACGGCGTTTCCGAAGCCTCGGCTGAGATACGGCGATCCCGAAGCCACCACCGGGATACGGCGTTCTCGAAGCCGCGGCTGAGATACGGTGATCTTCCAGTTAGCCGTCGATATGCTCCACTACAGACGCTCTCTATCTCTCCCTTTCTTTCCTCGACACTTTTCTCTTAGCGCGCGTGCACAGTAAACATAACCTCTACATTAGTAAAACTTTTGAAGTGAACATTGTGTTAGTAAACAGATAGTTCTTTTGATTTTTCAATTACCGAGTGTGATATTTACGTGTATATTGATAATCATATTGTTGTGTTAAATACCAGCCAGTCAACTTAAACTGTTGAATAATGATAAATATTGTACATAAAATATATATTTTACATTCAAAAGGAAATTAAATTACGTTTTACTTATTCCTGATCCATTTATAAATTATTAGATTAACAAAAAATATAACTATAAAATTATTATTGCCATCATGCGTTAAACAAGTTCTATATTTGATAGTTTCTATAAATATCATATGAAGTTATCATTTCTGTCGGGCGTCCCGTGACGCACACGTTTTTTTAGAACAGATGCACTTTGAATGACACTAATTATTTTTGGTTATTGTTGTTTATAATTATAATTTCTTTATTTAACACAAAATTAAATAGATAATTATGCACTGTGCAGTAGAGGAACAGCATACCATTCTTGCAAATCTCCTTGCAATTCAAATATTTTTAACAACACCATTTTACACTTGATATCACTAGCAAGAAATTGTATTTTCGATTCTTGAGCTGATGATGTTTCAACTTTATACATGTCTATATACGACGAGTCACAAGGATAATTAAATGCAGGTTCCATCACATTTAACATTTTACCATACATTTGTATATCTGTCTCAGATGGATGTATAGTTGTCGAGTCCATTCATTCTATTTGAACTATTGTCTTATTTTTTAATAACACTATATTATTTGGATTTTTCAGTGATAATTCTATGTCGTACAATTGTAAATGCTGAATGCGTACAATCTCACTTGATTTTTTATATCGAAGCACTTTTATTTCTGATACAGTTACAATGTCATCATCTACTTCAAACTCTTCTTCCATCCTTTTGCAAACTTGCGTCAATGGCTTTTTCCCACTCCTTACATACTTATTTAGTTTTCCTAGTGCATTCTCAAATGGAAATGCTGTTACTGTGCTTAAGGAGCAACGCAAATAGACAAAATCTTCCACAAGATGTATAAGTGAGTGCAGATTTAATATACAAAGCGAAACACTAAATAATAAAAAATGATCATCCACATTTGGTGGTAGTAAATCCTTTAAAACAATTGGTCCACAATACAGTAAAAAAAATCTGTACTCGGTTGCTTTCCACGTGCTCACTTCGGCTAAAGATTTGGTTGAACGTTGAAAGTTACATGGTATTTGAGAAGATAAATGCATTAATCGTTGAGACAGGCGTAACAAATTTCCTCTTAAAGCAGGTGCTCCAAGCCAGTATTCTACTAGCATTTTCTTCATCACTGTTCCGTCGAACTCCGGGTTCAATTCCACCAACAAGAGACGGTGTCGAACGAGTCCGTGAGAACCGACGTAGAGCACGTGGCGCCACCTCTCGGAGCTCGACGGAGAGTAAGACTCATGGAGACTCGCCGTTGGCGCTAGCGGCGCCACTGGCCTCGTGTCGCGCGCTTGCTGGCGCGAACATGGCGCTAAAAAGCTCAGTAGCTACCGAGCAGCTAAGCGAACGACATCGCCAGGCACGCTCCTATGCAACTTCTTGTTTTGACAACGACACGAATCCGTACGCTCGTCAACTCGCCGATAATAAACGCGCCGTTTAGTAGTGGGTGTAGTGCTCTATCTCTCTATCTTTAGTGTGTTCTACCCTGTCTCTTTCTATCCTACGCTTGGTGAAGTGAAAACGTGTTCGGATCGCGTTCGGGTTGAACATCGCGTTCGCGCGCGAACGATCAACTTTCTGTGGCTTTGAGGCCACAGTTTGTTGCATACGACTAGAAATCGCTAGCACGATACCCGATTACACACACATACACAAATGCACACGAAACACATAGTTCTTTGTGATCAGCAGATTGTATATTTCATCGAGAGGGGTTTTATGCCGCGAGGCTTTCCCCTCTCAAGTTTGAGCCATTAAAACATAATATTGTTCCGCTCAATCGACTTCTTTTTTATTGCACAATTTCCACATCTCCTCCTCGAACACACGAAAAAACAAATAGCGGGAATCTCCGCCTCAGGAGCTTCTCGCGCGACAATTCAATCACACCAAGATAAACCAAATGCATTGAGTCCAATACAAAATGATGTATCATATCTATAGGTGGTTGTATACGACTCAATGGAGAAATTGAGTAAGAGTGATGTTCTGGATTGCTTTGGCTTCTGAATGAATCGTTGCTTCTTTTGGTACCATCTATTTTATAAACTATGTGATTTCTGTAAAACTCTCCTTTCACATCACATCTTTCACACGCATAATAGCCTCCATGACCTTTTATGCATTTTACAAAAGACCTAGCTGGCCTATCGCATATAAAATACATCACTTCCACTGCAAACAAATGTACACTTATTAATATTCCATATTTCAATAAATTGTTTAACTCTTCCACAAAGTCAGACAAATAATTTCTAAGTGATTTTGGTTTGCCTACACCACTATGAATGGCCACAGTAAACGGTTTATAATAAAACTCACTAGCTTTGAAGATTTTACCCAAGATCGGCCAAAATTCTAAGCTGCTAGATTTGAATATTGGTAATCCATCTATATTAAATTGCAGTCTTAAGATCTTGACTTTGTGTAACGCAACATTGACCAATCTTTGTAAATTTCTTGCAATACCAAAATAAACGTACTCTGCAGTGTCTGTTGGATCTTCGGTGTTGAATTTTTTGATCAAACTACACAATTTGGAGTCAGTTTTCAATAAAGTTTTTGAAGACAGTGGTAACTCCGAATGGTAGGGTTTCAAAATTTATAGCAGTAAGTCCAAACTTGAATGAGTTATTTTACACTTCAGTACCCATCTTCTTAACTCAAGTACCAACAAAGTCATGTTAATAATTGAACTTGCTGTACCATCTTCTAAGTTATCGTCATTGCTATCACTATCACTATCACTAACCAGATCATCTTCTGAATAATATTGATTGTCACTGTCTCTTGATGAATGATCAAACAAATTCTCATTTTGTTCTTCATTAAACTTATGAAATGATGTCGAACACTCCATTAATGTCTCATCATGTTTTGAAGAATTGTCTTTTATCTCAGTATTACTAGAGTTGTTTGTTTTTAATTTTATTATTTTTTTATTTTTATCACGAAAACTGTCCACTCTCTTTTTGTTAAGTAAACGCGTTTTTAATACTTTATCACTCATTTTAAAACTCTTCAATAATAAAAACAGAAACAATTATTTACAAAAATATATGCTTTTTAGGTTCAGAGTAGTTTAAGATTTATTTTTGCCTCATGTAAAAATATACATGCTTACTTTTAATGTAGCGTATGCAATATATATATAGAATTAAATTATGTAATTATTAGAAGTTGTCAAATTGAAAATTAATGAATTTTTATGAAAAATTGATTTTATTATCGTTGCTCCGAAAAATTACACACTCGGTCTCTACTGCTAGACGGACACATACGTATGAGCATGCGCAAACGGCAAAATCATAGTACGCGAGTCGCACCCCCAGAGGCCCACATCGCGGCCAGGTGTGGGCACCATTACATTTTCGGTGGGGGCCACTGCTGGCAACCACGTTGGGGCCACATCTTTAGCCGTGGCAGCCCCGCTAGGATTTCCAGTCGGGACACTCGTTATACTCTGTAATATTCTGGATTAAATAAATAAATAAAATAAAAAACATTTTTTATAATAACGCCTGCATTACAAATTATTTAGTAACGTGTCATCAGATTTAATATATATACATACATACACTAGTGGGGCTTCGCCCCCCTGCTCGCTTCGCTCGCCAATCCCCCTATTTGTTAGATAAGATAACAAAAGTATTAAATATAAAATGAATATTTGATCATAGTAAGCACCGTAACTCAGAATTCACGTGCTAATATTTTTTACCTGAAGCTTTAGAATTCATCATTTAAATTTATGTTTTGTTGGGTTTAAATTAACTTCAATTCGTTCTGCTGTTCGGTATAACTGCGTGACGGTCGATTTTTTCTCGATTCACACTATAGAAGTATTCACTTCAAAAATTAACTAAATGAGCTAAGATTTAGCAGCCAAAAAATAAATGACTTAAATTTTAGTAATTTACTAATAGCGGTGATAACACAGCTAATTAATACATGATTTGTATTTCAGTAAAGTGATATTCGTAAAAATACCTCAGCCAATCAATATATTATTTGAATTTTGGTAATGTATAACTAGTGGCAATTATTCGACCAATCAAAAAATAATTTAAATTTTAGTAATGTACTATTAGTGGAGATAATGCTGCAGATTTCAGTAATGTACTATAAGTGAAGAGTTTTCAGCCAATCAATGTACAATTTATACTTTAGTATTGTTATATTATTAGCGATTATTCAATCAATCAAAAGATGCTGCATATTTTAGAAATGTTTTATAATTAATATAATTAATTTCTGTATATTTCAGAATAGACTACTTTTTACATTCGTTATTTGTAATATTTTTTAATGCAGATTCATCACTTAAATTTTTAATATCTCTTTTGATGTTGTTCTTGATATTGCAACTCCGTGACTAAATACTGGAGTGGATAAATATAAACCAACTTTGTCAAACGATTAGCCTTGAGATTTATTTACTGTCATAGCAAAGCTAAGTCTTATTAAAAATTGCCTTCTAACCATACCAAAAAGTATTTCTAGTGATGGAGCTAAATCGATACGAGGTAATAATACTTGTTTACCGCAATATTTTCCAGTAATAATTCCTGCTGTAAAAACATATTGTTTCATATATTTAATTGCCAATCTTGTACCATTACAAAGACCACTATCAATGTCCAAATTTGTTAAGCAACTAATTATTGCATTTTTTTAAATATTATTTATGTAGTAGCAATCCATTAGGTGTCAATGAATTCAAAAATTCTGTAAGTATCGTGTTTATCAATTTGCCATCTGCGTCACTTTTGATTCGATCATCACTATAGTATATATAGTGGTCTCTATCTATTCTCTCATCTATACTTTCATTAATTTTTAGTACATTAGAATTTATCGGTGACAATATCACTTTATTTTTGATGTCGAATCATTAGGATCAATTTTATGTCCAAAAATGTCTGTCATTAAGTCATTTTCACAAATAAATTGTTTTGGTATTTCTTTTATATTATTTCGTAATTCTTATTTAGTAATATTTTTGTTTACCTATAGCAAGTAACCAATTTTTAAATTTATTACCTGGATTTTGTAATCGTAGATTCTCACTTAATGATAGTCTTGAAAAAACTCCTTTTTACACATGTTTCAAGGATTTTCGTTCTGTTTTTATGCCGCACTAAAGGCAGGGTTTGTCTAAAGTCACCAGATGTTACAATAACTTTCCCTGCAAAAGGAAGGTCATTTTTACATGTATTACGTGTTACGAGTGAAAAGTACAATGAAAAAGTGACGGACCCCGGGTTGAACCGAGATCCTCTGGCTTGCAAGGCAGACGCTTTCTTATATTGATTAGACACCCGTGACACGTCCAGGGCCTAGACGGATCGACACCTTTTCAATAAAAATACCCTTAAAGTTATATATATATACACATACACATACACACACACACATATAATACCTATCTTATAAGCCATTTAAGCCTTTATATTGGTGAAACTAAGAGTTCGATCCGGACTACGACCAACAACAAAGTATATCCATGTCTATAGCGTAAAATGCTTTTCTGAGGAGCAATGAATTAATTAATTTGTACTGAAAACCCAAAAATTACCAAAATTGACATCTCTGGCTCCCTATCATTTTGGTAAATAGTAATTTAAAAATCTGAAAAAATTCAGGTTTATTGGAAACTGTTTCTGGAACATATTTAGCGTAGATTGAAAATCAAAAAAATGTTTGATCTTTGATTTGACAGAGAACCACTCATATATATATATATATATATGTGTATATACAGGGTGTTTCATTTTAATCCGACCACGACAAAAAACCATCGAAAAACTAATTTTAACGAAAAATGACCTTAACAAAAGTTGAAGGGGGTAAAGGGGGCCATCAAATGACACAAACATATATGACCTTGAACTCGATTTTCAAGGTCATTTGAGGGTAATTGTGATTTTTTTAAATAGGAATGTCTATTTTTGACCTTGGAATCCAGACAGAGACATATTTTTGACCTGGACCAGACAGAGCGGAAAAAATTACGTCGCAAAGGATATTTTAAGTTTGCTTTAGTGACCTTGAGAAGGTCAAGTCAAGGTCAAATAAGAAGTATCAGCCTAAGATTGTTTTCCTTTCAATTTTTTCGTAGAATTATCATTTTGTTATTGTAATAAACATTAAGAGAATAATTTACTTAAAATGTGATTATGCTTTGCTGACTTCAAAGCCATTTTGTAAGGTCAAAAGTGCAAAAATGCAATATCAAATGTTATGTGGAGTCCATATTTATATCCTAACTTTAGCGTTACCGAGAAACAACGACGTAGACGTAATAGGATAGTGTTCCCTTTGGGGTGCTTGATTAGAGTGAGTTCCCTTGCCTCTCACTTTTCGGGGTGCTTGATTATAGTGAGTCCA
>QLSS01000153.1:249479-259673 GCA_024372645.1 Trichomalopsis sarcophagae | reverse complement strand
ACACACACACACACACACACACACACTATACAATTTACTTAGAATTCTAAGAAAGGCTTATTATAGTAGTATATTAAGTTTGTTATTATAATTAAAAAATAAAATTTTTAAATTGTAAAACCTTATTCGCATATACATGTATTGAAACTAGTAGTTATAACTACTGTTGGTTGTTTTAAATAGATTCATTTACATTTGGCAGTATAGTTTATTCTTAGGAAACATTTTTTAAATGGTGCTTTTTGATTAATTGAAATTTTTCAATCCTACAATCTAATTAAACTATCTCAAAAACATTCTACAAAAATCAAGTGGCGCGGTAGCGCCACAAAGGCGAGTTTGAGAAGCAGACGAAGCCGCGGAGCCCGTGACATTATTTACTTCTATATTGGTGTTAGGATTTTTCATTATACAAAAAAAATACTTATCATTACTGTTGGTAAGGTTTTTTGGCTCATTAGAATGTTTTCTGAGCTAAACTATGATTTCCAACAAAAATATTAGTGAAGAGGCTGCTTATTTTTATAATATGTGAGTGTATAATCCAAAAATGCTAAAATCACGTTTTTCTTCTTAAGCCCGAAATGTGAAAGGACCGTTAAAACGTTAGGCGAGTTTGATATATTCCGCAACAAAATTACAGATAGAAAAGAACTGAGATCAATCAAACAAAGTTTATTATTATTGTACTTATGGTGTTTGTATGACGTTTTAATATGTAAAAAGAAAATTTTAGTTGTTCACCAATAAACAAAATGAAACGGGCATGGCAAGTTACGTAGTAATTATATTGAGAGTTGTTCTTTGTTTCATTACGATTAAACTTGAGTTAGTTTGATTGATCTTAGTTCTTTTCTATCTGTAATTTTGTTGCGGAATATATCAAACTCGCCTAACCTTTTACTATTTTAAAAGTTAATTTTGTTAGAGATTAATTATACATCTAATATTTAGCAGTATATTTAATAATGACACATCGAATGATTGAATATCATTTTAATCAGTATATAAATCGCGAACGGAGTGGGCGTTCTTTGCTAGTAGAAATTTAATATAGTGTAGGTACTTGAGTAAGAGAAGAATGAAGTAGAATATAATAGTCAAAGTTTCAGCAGTAAACAAAACTTTTCTACTGATGTATCTATAACAATTACATACAAAAATAAAAAACTACGATGGTATGATATTTTTTTTATGGTAATTACCAAATACAATTTTGAAGCATATGACCACATTGTTTTAGAGATATCACAAATCAAAAAATTTTCAAAAAACATTAAAATCTTGATATCTTACGAACCATTATAGTATGATCAGGTCATCATGTACACAGGATATATTTAAATGACCTAGAGCTTGAACAGTGCGCTTCGCGCGCCCTAACTTGGGAGACTTCCTGATTTAGACGCATGCGCACTACATGATCTAATCACAAAACATCTGTCTTGGCGTCACAACATCCGGTTATGACTTTATTCTATTGGGAAACTGTTACCGTAGTTATTTTTTTAGTCATTGTATAACACGAGTGCCAAATTTCAGTCCTGCAGATAAAAATTATTGATATTTTATTGAAAATAATGTTTTTATGAACAACATATTTACAATAAAATATCAATAATGTTGTATCTACAGTGCTAATATTTAGAACATATGTTAAAACAAAGACTAGAAAACTAACTAATGTGGCAGTTTTTATTTAAATATATCCTATGTACATGCTGACCTGAACGGAACTAAACTGAACTCTCTGGTCATGATCTCGCACTGGGCCACCAGCAAAGCCACTACGATAATTAGGGTCATCACGTGGATATCCGCGGTCAGCGCGTCAATTATTGTAGCGAGAACTGCCAGGCCTGGAACTTACACATCCGTAAGGACATTTTCCAAAAAGACCATTTTCCGACTACAAATACATTAAAACACACTTTCATGTTTTTAAATAAACTCTAAAAAATACTGTTACAAGGCTTCCTTAGGAAGGAAGCATATGTCAAGCAGGGAGAAAATTCACATTATTGTATATAAATTTTTTTGGCGTATAATCATATTTGTATAGTTAACTATGATTTTTAATCGATATATCAGCAAGAAAGCAGCTTTTTTATAATAAAAAAGCATGTTTTGAAAAAAAAAATATGCTGCAGAAATTATCAGATTAGCTCTGACAACCTTTTAATTTAAAAATTATTATAGAATAAATAAATACGTACTAATACAATTTGATTATTTTAATAAACTTCTTTTATACTTTTATACCTGTAAAATTGTTTCAAAATTGAATGTAAGTCCATTCCATAAAGTAAATTCACCACTAGATGCACCAGTAACAAGTCGCCTTCCCTCGGGTGTCCATGCCATGCAAAAAATAGGACATCGCATTTTATTTGTAGCAGTTTTTACGAATCTTGTTGTAACAGAATTCATTGGATTATCTATATAACTAGGAGGTGGCAAAAGATCAGGATAGTATATGACATCAGGTTGAAGTGCCCGTCGGTCCCTACAATCTCGTTGCCAGACGCGATTCTATAATTAGATATAGAAATAAAAAACATTGAAAATAATATTTCTTTCACAGATGCAAGAAAAAGGCTCTTTTTTGTGCATGAAAATCGAATAAAAAATCGAGTTTCTTTCATTGCGGAAAGAAACAGTATATTGTTTATCAAGGGCGTAAAGAAGACTTTTTAAGACCGAATGTGGAGATTGCAGTACGAGTCGAGGCGAGTAGCAAGGTGTAGTAGGGTGTTTACAAGCAGCAGAAGAGTAGTGCAATATCCACACGAGGTCAAAAAGCGCGCTTAGTTCTTGGTGCACACCATAGTTTTTGTAAAGCATCTATTGATTTCCACGTTTTTTGTGCTTATAAGCTGAAGTGAGGTGACATTTTTGAGATCGCATCTGAAATTATTTAGTTCTTTATATGATACATATACCTCTGTGCACGCGCGCGTGTGTGTGTGTAGGTATACTAGAATAGTATACTCTAAAGTCTAAAGTACAAAAACAGGAGCTAAAAAGAATAAATGTTTCAATATCTTCTTTCGAAAAGTATAAATCAATACTTTTATACTTTTGACTAGGACAAAATGAATAAAAGGTACAGTTTATTATTTTATAAAGAATAAAGCGTAAAGTTTAATTTTTTTAAAGAATAAACCTTGCAGTTTAATCTTATGTAAAGAATGAATCTCACAGTTTAATCTTTCATAAAGAATACATTTTTACTCCGTCATTTTAAAAGAATAAATGACACAGTTTATTCTTTTGCAAAGAATAAAACGCACAATTTGATCTTTTATTGTGACCACAACGTTTTCCCTTCAACTAGAAGTAACAGCTACTCCTGAAGCGAAGGCAAATGACGAAATCATTCCAACAATCAGAACTGGAAGAAGCAACGCCTGGTGCTACTACAAAAAGGAGATAAGCCACCTGGAGAAGCTGCCTCACATAGACCACTCTGCATGCTGGATACCTCGGGCAAGATTTTAGAGCGCATAATCGGCGTTAGAATGGACCAAGTCATTAAAAAGCCAGGTAGACTAGCGGAATATCAATACGGCTTCAGGATAAAACGCTCCACTCTTGACGCTGTAAGCTCAGTAGTTGAAACCGGTAGAACTGCAATAGAAGGGAAAAGATGATTAGGAGGAGCCAAAAAGTGCTATTATTACACTAAATGGTAAAAATGCATCTAACTCAGCCAGCTGAAGCAAGATTCATGAGGCACTACGGAAACAAGAGGTACCCGCATATATAAGAAGGATTATGTCTGACTATCTGAAAGACGAAACCCTTTTGTATGATACAAGAGCGGCACGAAAACCTATCAAGTAACCAGAGGGGTCCCACAAGGGTCAGTGCTTGATCCATTATTCTGGAACATCATGTACGATGGAGTACTTGGGCTAGAGCTACCCGAAGGGGCAACGATTGTAGAATTTGCAGATGACATTGCAGTAGTAGTAAAGCAAAAGGAAGAGGTTACGGAAATCGCTAACGAGGCAGTAGGTATAATCCACAATTGGCTGAAGCAGAATGGACTTAAGCTTGCTATCCATAATACGGAGATTATCCTTAAATTTAGTAGAAAGAAAATGGAGATAATAACACTGACAGTGGACGGACATGAAATAGACTCTCAGCCGACCATTAAGTATCTGGGAAACACCATGAACGCCAGACTAACGTATAAGCAGCATTTTGAGAGGGTGAACAATAATGCAACAAAAGTCGGTACTGCACTATCGCGACTAATGCCAAATGTGGGTGGACCAACGCAGGGTCGAAGGTTACTTCTGGCCAATGTAACTGCATCAAATATGTTATACGGTGCCCCAATATGGGTGGACGCTATGTTAGTGAAGTCCTACGCACGAAAGCTGTCAACAGTTTATAGGAGAATCCGTGGGTGACCCCCGTGTCAATGATGACAGCTATGCTAGCGTCGAAGGATGGCTGGTGAGCAGTAAACAACTGCGTTAGGACCATTCTCAAGAAGGTTAGAAATTACGAAGAGAATAGAAGGGAAGGACAAGGCGAAACAGCTGAGTTAAACTGTTGCTAGACGAAGGACACTAGGTAGTAGATACGAAACACTCCTCGGACTGATGGAGAGGAACGTAGGTCACAGAGTTAAGCTCCCACTCTTGTGCCTAATGCAGAGGAACGTAGAAGCTAGGGTGGAGTAGGTACTCTAAGTGCTCCTCAGACCAATGCTGAGGAACGTAGGTAACTAAGTTGAGCCCAGGCTCTCTCACCTGATGCAGAGGAATGTATGTGTCAGGGATGACCGGTCGAAGCAGACGGTTGCACGATGCAAAATGAAGAAGACGAATTTGATTCTCCAAAGGAGAAGCTAAAAAAGCCTAGTTAACATGCCCTATGGAAGTATGGTTCAACGATAGTACCTGTGGGGATCATGCGGCGGAGGGCCACTTGTGCAGAGTTTGCTCTGCCTACGCCACATGAAAAAAACACTTGCAGGTGCCGTCTCAAAAAAGTAATCTTATTTGTGTGCGAGTGTGCGTGTAAGTACATATTTTGAGCATTTTTGCAAATTTTCCATAAAGAATTTCAGGTCTGAAAACCGCGGAAATCGTGCATGCGTTCCAAAAACTATTTTTTCTTTCGCTGTTCAAAAGTTTTTAAAATTTTTTAAAAACTGTTTAATGTTTGAAAATTTTTCAAAATAATAAACATTAAGAAATATTTTTAAAATGTTAAAAATGAAAAAATTTTTTAAGAAAGTTAAACATTTAAAAAATTGTATAAATATTAAATTTTTAAAAATAATGAAAATTTAAAAAATTGTTGAAGTATTGTATTTTCTATTCCTGTTTCATACCCAATAACGAGCCTATTTTCCTTGTCCTTGTCACAAAAAGGGGTGCAACAAGGGGAGATGGCTGTTTTTAGTGAGGATGATGATTCGAACACTGATCGAGTGATTAGTCTAGAGCATTATAGTCAATTTGCTCTCCCCCTCCCCCCTCCCCTAGTTGCACAACATAATATTCCTCAATGATTATTCACCAACGTTACCTCTATCGTTTTGATGATAGCTGAATTGTAATCTACAGTTTTCCGCATTACCGACTTACGAAGTCTTTTACCATCAAATTCATCTTGTAAAGATTCTTGCCCTCCAGAAATAAGTTTAGGAGCGTGATAAGGTCGAAAAGGTTTAAAAAAACCTCTGTTCGACTCTCTATGATTCATGTATCGAGGTTGATATGTCGAATTTGTATTTATCATTGTTAATACTGGAGGTGGAGCTGATAAATTTGGAGCAGTCGGTGGTGGAACGGACATATTTGGAAGACTAATAATTGGAGGTGGATTTGCAAATTGCATATTTGATGACATTTTATATCAGTAATTTAAATTCTGGACTTCCTTGAAATGTTTATAAAATTGCCTTATTTATTATACCTAAAAAAAATAACATGCATTTATTACATGATAGAAAATAACAACTGAAATGGAATGCTTAATTAATTTTGTCGCAATCGAATTGCAATGTTCCAGGATCTCTCTAACCGAATAACGCAAAACTCACTTGGATTATCCAAACTAACTAACTAGTAACTCAGTCTATTCTGACTGGAAACATTTATATCAGAACCATATAGTAATTATATGGTAATGATATAATTATATGGTAATGATGACGCCAAACATACTATACACGAAAATACGCTCCACAAACTTATCAAGGGGCGCGGTAGCGCCCCATTGGCACGTATAACTTTGTATACACTGTACCGTCGGGATTTTCCTACACGGAAAAATTATACACAGATTTTTTTACATAAGAATTAAATTATTTCAACTCAGGTATAAAATGGACAATTTTTCATGCCAGAAAGTAGCCTAAAAAATTGTACATTTCGAGCGTAGTTAGAAAAATTCGAGTTGGAGCCGGGAGAAAAAAAATTCTCCCCGCTGGAACGATTATGCTGATTGAGAATCGGGATGTACAGGGGCGCGAATATTTAAACCTGGCAAAATTAAAAATTTTTCTCAATACGCGCATAAAATAGGCCTTTTTTCATGCCTAAAAGTAGCGTAGAAAATCGTTCATCCCAAGCCTGTTAGAGAAAGTTTGAGCTCAAGCGGGGAGAAATTGTTTTTCTTCCGTCTGTTAATACCCGTTTTTCAAATATCTCAATTTTTCTCACATTTTTTAATCTTTTTAAATTTCTCAAATTTTTTGTGCACCACTTGACTTTACCCAACTTCCACGCATAAAAGAAGTCCCTTTCATGCCCTTGTTGAAAATAACACAGTGTGTTATACGGGAATAAAAAATGTCAAACACGCTTGGCATAGCTTATTTTCTCCCCTTGTTGCACAATATACTATTCAACTACATTGTGCACGACTCGAAATGTACGATTACTAACGCTACCTTCATGCATAAAAGAGAATCCTTTCATGCCCTAGTTTAGACAAATCCGGTGTGGGACATGAGGAGAATAGTACATTGTGCACCAAGGGGAGAAACCAAGGCTATTTCAAGCGAGGGTTTGGTGTTCAGCACGAGACGCAGACGAGTGCTGAAAACATTTTTATCACACACGCTTGACTTCTTTTTTTATTTTCTACGCTACTTTCTGGCGTGAAAAGAGGTTCATTTCATGCCTAAATTGTAAAAAGGCTATTTTAGACTCGGGTGAGATGTTTTTAGCACTCGTCTACGTCTCGGGGCGCCCTCGACTCCGACTCGTGCAGAACACCTCAGCCTTGCTTGAAATCGCTTCTTTTTTCCCCCTTGTCGCACAATGTACTGTTACTCCACGGCAAAACTCTATACAAGTTTTTAAACATTGAAACAATTGTATAACAATAACTTGAATGCTTGTGCAGAGTTTTGCAGTGGAGTAATAAGGCTTTATGCAACAAAGGACTAAAGTCGAACATTATTTCCGTGGATGGATTTACTGTTCGAGCGAAGGAAATAATTTATTCTCGCACGTGCGGGAAAAAAATATATAAGGGAATAAAAATCTACTTTAGTTTCAATTATCAGAAAATTAAGTAGCTCTTTATAGTGAATCCACGAATAAAATTAATTCTAGTGTATAACGGGGTGGAATTTTCAACAGCAGTCGCGCAAGGTCGAGTAACAACTAGCTGCAACTTTCATACACGTGTATCGTGAAGCGGATTGTCCATTCCACTCGCTCTCGGAAACTAGTTCAAACCCCAGGACGTCTCCTTCGCAGGCAAGGTAGCGTAGTCGCAAGATAAACAGGTTCAAGGCGATGACGCACGAAGAACCACGGAGTAGCCTTAGTCTCGGAAAAGGTCACACAAATTTCAATTGAGCGCGTCTCAAGGATCAAAGGAACAATACAAGCGATCCAGCTGTACAGTAAGCTAGCCCGAACGAATCTGTCGCGCGCGTACTAAGTCTCTCTCTCTCTCTCTCTCTCTCTCTCTCTCTCTCTCTCTCTCTCTCTCTCTCTCTCTCTCTCTACGGCGGCACCTGCTGGCCGCTGAATCGTGACAACTCTGAGCCCTCTGGCGCTGTATTTTTTATTTTTTCATTAATCTAGTTTTAATCTAGTCAGACTCGGCCCGTGGCCGTAAAAATTCTTCCAGTACTGCGTAATTTTTCTTTTTTGACTTCAAACGTGTGATACAGATAGGTCTTTGACCAAATCTTAAGTGTACAAAGTAGTGCTGGAGGAGTTTAATGTGATAATTATATATGACAAAATGTGATCTCATGTGATTTTATATGACAATATCTTTTATATATTTGTTAGACTGTATTCGACACAGTCTCTATGATCTTTATTATATTATTTTTCTTTTTGCTTTAGCAAATAAAGACCTATCTATCTATCTATCTATCTCTCTCTCTCTCACACACACACATTTTTATTATTATATGACATGTATAATAAATATAACTTACCAATTTATATTGCAGAAGCAATGCCTTTTAAATTAGTTTTTAAAAAAATGTTCACTCATCGTTCACTTAATTGATAACTTATAGACTGAAAATATGTCTTTTTTTCTATTTTAACACTAATTAATGAAGAGTTTCGGCGGGTAGGGGCATGGCCACTCCGTGGCTCTACACCTGGATCAGCCCCAGGTGTAGCAACCATCCAAAAAGATGCAGTAGTCGCCGAGGAAAGCGAGTGAAAAAATGCGATGCTGCGCGCAGCGCACCTGTATATCTACGCAGGCGCACTTCTCCTCATTCCCCCACTCCTCGTACGCTAGCGCGCGCTCGGCCGCTTTTGCTGATTTTCAACTGCATGTTTTGACCATTTCAATGCATTTTAATAAAAACTGGGAATATACATCTTTTAGTATTTTACTTATACTTTTGAATGCTAGCATTAGAATTAAAATCTGACCATTTGTAGACCATTTGTATACATCGATGCTGCTGCAGCTGTTATTGTGTTAATTGCTGATGTAGACGTCGAAATTGCAATTGCGCAAAAACTATTGGTCCGACAGTACCCGCAAACTTAAAGTTGATATAACCATCTACTTCTGTGCCAAATTTCAGCTCTTAATTTTCATAAATAACAAAGTTATTAATTTTTGAAAAAATGCCAAATTTTCTGGTTATTTCGAAATTTTTTTAGTCCAATCAATCGATCGAATTGTTCGACATCTCATTCTCTTCGTAATTTAATACTTTACAACTTTTCCATTTACACAATTAATATTGATTAAGTAGTTTTCATTTTATGAGCAAAAAACTAAAAAAAAACGCGTTTTTTTACTAAATTGTTAATAACAAATTTAGCAATGTGGGTTGCGAGTTGGAAACACATCAGCGAACATCTACGGACTGCATTTTAAATAATCTCACAGGCGGATTGCTGTACGTATTTTTGTCAAAATATCTATTTTATTTTGCTCTATTGACTGGCCTATTGGGTTTCGCGGCGTAAGTACTGGCAACTTTTTTGTATGCTACAGCTACTGTCCTTGACAGCTGAGTTTCCTCTCTTTTTTGATACTTCCAGCCTCCATTGCTTTTTTCCTCGTGACTGCAAGCCTTTTGATGAGGACGATGGGGTTGGTTGCCAGCTGCAAATTTCGCCACGCTGCCTCCACGTCGATGAGCGTCTGCGCGCTATTATTTAATTAATTTAATTTAATTTATTTATTAAACGAATTAAATAAAAAAATAACCTTTTTGGCATACAATGAATACTATGCAAGGCACGTGTTGAAAGACATCGTCTTTTACAAATCACATGTTAATCTATAATAAGATTTATTACATAAATTTTAAATTAACGAAAGGAAAAACCTTTTTTTGGCATATTAATAATATTGTGCAAGGCACGTATTGAAAGACGCCGTCTTTTACAAATCACATGTTAATCTATAATAAGATTTATTACATAAATTTTAAATTAACTAAAGGAAAAACCTTTTTTTGGCATATAAATAATATTGTGCAAGGCACGTATTGAAAGACGTCGTCTTTTACAAATCACATGTTTATCTATTAAGGGCCCTTGGGACAATATAAATTTAGTTGGAGGAAGCTATGTGCCAATGAATTGGCAGCGGTTTTTTTCAACGCTATTAGTGCTGCGGTGTTTTCAAAAGTTGGAATAGAAGGGGCTTGTATTTTCTCCTTGTTCACTATATATATATATATATATATATATATATATATATATATATATATAT
>QLSS01000153.1:205418-234156 GCA_024372645.1 Trichomalopsis sarcophagae | reverse complement strand
TCTCTCTCTCTCTCTCTCTCTCTCTCTCTCTCTCTCTCTCTCTCTCTTGTGTTCATTATGATATTTAAACGTTCAAATTTATTATCAGATACTTTTTTTACTATTTCTACAATAGTATCTAAAAGTTTCAAAGATTCTAGACCAGTCATAGTACTTAGTTGCTGATCACTGTGTATACTTTTCATTATACTCGGTACTAAACACTCTGTATTTACTTGAACTTCCTTATGTTTTACTAACGGCTTTGGACTTGAAGGTTTTACAAACATTTCCTTTAAGAATTGCTGAATTGCATCCAGTTCTGCATAATCAATTTGATTGTCTTCTACACTAACATCTCGCACTTCACTTTCTTGCACTTCGCAAACAACTTGCTCTTCTGGATTCTCAACGCTTCCATTTAGTTCAGCATTATTTTCATGATTCTGATTCTCTTGCTCGTTGCTGTTATGTTACTCCTCGCCTACACTAATTATTTGTTCCACTGCTGTTTTGACACTTGCTTTTGCTGATTTCTTGATTGAGGTAGTTACATTTTTATTTATATTGCTCCGTTGCATTCGTCTTTCTGCATGAGTGAGCATCTGTAACAAAAAATGTGCACACTCATTTATGTCGATAGCAGACGATAACCTCACTTTTTGATATAGAAGAATACCTTACCTGGGAAAAAGTAATCACTTTTTAGACAATGCCTTGAACATACTGTTGTCCTCTCAGTTATGTATGTAATTTTCAAAATGATTTTCCAGGCTTGGAACAAATCAATTTTTTCGGAGTTGTTGAAAATATTCTGTCTGCTTACGAAGCGTTCGTTTGGCCTTGGGAAGCGATGAAAACTAAAACTTAAATTTTTTGCTGCATTGCTCTCACAACCTTTCACTGTACAATAATCCCGGTTACAACTATTTGGACGTGGTGCGAACTCTCCGACTTCCATTGTAATTAGTTTTTTTAATAAAAACATGCAAATAACTTGCAAATCGCTATGCTGCTAATGCTAAGCTGTGGGATACAGTACTTCAACGGCTTGCCAAGAGGGGTTAGGGCGCGTGTGTGAGATCCCAATACGGATTAAGCCAGATCAGCTTGCTCCCTCTTGTATTTCGCGGTACCAGAATCGCGATGCCTCCGTTGCGGTGTCCCGAACGTAGTCCTGTCGTCGCCCTTGTCCACTGTGCTTTCGCCAACGGGTAAACCTGTTTTTCATCCGTATCGCCGCTACTAGTAAATCGTCCCACCCTAGCGATTTCACTCTCTCGGGCACTTCGATGTTATGCACTGTGGTTATGCCGACGAAGTTATGGCGAGCTTCTAATTTAGAAATAGCCTGGGACTGTCGCGGCGTTCAGCGCTTTTTCCTTAGGCCACGTCTTCGCGGGTTTTAACAAAAATTCTGGCCCGATGAACCAAAGGTCGTTTGAGTGCATCGGCTCTGTGATATCGAGCTCCTTTCCTTTGTTTCGGCCATTCTAACGCCTAAAACCGCACCCTGTAGCTCTAATTATGGCACTGTCGTGGGTTTTATTGGCGCGACGCAGGCTTTTCCCAAGACAAGGGCTAAATTTACTTCGCCAGACCTAGTTTCCAATCTCAAGTATGCTACGGCCGCAAAGGCTTGCAAACTCTCGCACTCCGTGATCGGGCACAGAAGCCGGCGGACCAATAGACTTTCGAACTTATACTCAGAGTTTCATTCAAAGATTTAGATTTGTTTTAATTAGTTTCCTATTCACAGATTCAAATTAATTATTTAGAGATAATAGTATTCATTATTCAGATTTCAAACGAGAATTTTCTGTAAGCATTGTAAACAGTTTCATAAAAGGGAAATACACATACAATAGGACCATATAGTTTGTTCAATGTATATACATTATCCAAAGTCACTCATTCCTAAAGATCCCAAGATACCAAAAGTAAAAAAGGTCTAGGAGGGAGAGTTTTCTGTTCAATCTTTTTTCTATTCAATCGTTCAAACAGAAAAATCGCAAGGTAAGATTCATAAATATTAATTTGGACCACTACCGAAAGAAAGGAAAAGACATTTGCATACGGATCCTGACCAGATTCCACCCTGGACACCTGTAGATCGAGCGTGTCAGATAGGCAAACTCACACAAAAAGGGGAAACTCTTCGAGTTCTCACCTAACAGTTATCATCTGAGTGGTAAAACCGTATTGGCTCTCGTTATGTAAATTTTATAAATATTTATGATTGAAAAAAACTTCGAAAAAATATACTAAAGGTTAAAATTTTTTGATGATTCTCTAATGGAAAAAAATGTAAATAGATTGTAATTAATTGTAATAAAATGTAAAAAAATGTATGAAAATGTGAGAAACTGTACCTTTTTGTTAGATTTCAGACCTTTTTTCTCATACGTTTTTGTACACTTTCTTACATTTTCAGATTTGATAACATTTTTTTACATTTCATTACATATGTTATTTTACCTCCTAATATAATCAATAAATTTTTTTAATTATTAATTTTACAATAATAAGCACAATAATGCATAAGAAATTGTAAGAAAAAGTAAAAGAATGTAAGCAGAAGTAAGAAAATAAAAAGTCGCCATTTTCTTATTTTTAACGTATTGTTTGTTACATTTGTTACGTATTGTTTGTTACATTGTTACATTTGTCATTTCAAAGAAGAGACTCCGATGAAATCCTGGATCAATGGATTTGTAATAAATTGTATTAAAACGTAACAAAATGTAATAAAACGTAAAAAAGGTCTAAAATACAACAAAAACGTGCAAAACGGTACGATTTGTTACATTTTCTTATATTTTATCACACTGTATTACTTTATTATTTTTTATTTTTACTAGGGCTATCAGCTGACGTTTTGGCACGATTATCAATAGATTATCAGCTAATAATCAGTTAATTGTTATCGGTTTTTTTCAGTTAGGATATGTGCACACACACACACACACACACATATATATATATACATTATGCCTGTAATTTTATATATGATACTTAACTTAGTTTTTTATGTTACAAGTGGTTATCAAATCAAATATAATTAGGAGATCACATAAAAATAGTTAAGTCTGGTTAAACTTGTAAATATCTAATTTTTATAGTACTCATAAAGAAGTACATAAAAAGCTGTATGTATTTTTAAGAGTCTGTCTCCGCGGCCGATAGCGCGTACGCGAAAAGATATTTAGCGCGCGCGAAATAACCAAGACCTCGCCGAGGTTCAACTCGCGTACGCGATAAACAATAATAGCGTACGCGAAGAACAATAATAGCGTACGCGAAGAACAATAATAGCGTACGCGAAAAACAATTATATTGCGCGCGCGAAAGTATAAATAGCGTACTCGATAAACAACAATTAGTGTACGCGAAAATTGAGATTATATGTACACTGCATAGGTGCGGAAACTTTTGACTGCAGCAGACGCTGTTCTGTGGGCATAGGTGTAATAGAGATATATATTATACATGAGGGGTTAACACAGAAATCATTCATTATGATTTTGAATTGAAACAGTACATGGTAATGTCTTAATAAAAATAATTTCATAACATACAAAATTTGCAATGTTTTATTGTCATAAGTTAGGGGGATACATATAAAATTAAATTGATAAGATATGCAGATATGCATAGAGAAAGGTTTTAAGTATGATGGAAGATCATCACACATTGGAACTATACTTATCACTTTGCAGGTATTTATACTTGCATTCATTTTCATCTAAAGTATTCTTTTCATATATTGATAAATTCGATAGAGATGTTACAATCAGTTGATCTAGCTCAATATCTTTATTATGACTCCAAGCATCAATTATTGTTCTGATCAAATCTACTCTTTGACGAAATCGCTCTTTGTAACCATGGATCCTAAATTGGCCAAACTTTAAGAGTATTTTAATTGTTGTAGAGTTAATATACTTTTTTTATAATACAGTAGCAAATAAAAATACCTGCAAAGTGATAAGTATAGTTCCAATGTGCGACGATCTTCCATCATACTTAAAACTTTTCTCTACGCATATCTGCATATCTTATCAATTTAATTTTATATGCATCCCCCTAACTTATGACAATAAAACATGGCAAATTTTGTATGTTATGAAATTGTTTTTATTAAGACATTACCATGTACTAACTGTTTCAATTCAAAATCTTAATGAATGATTTCTGTGTTAACCCATGTATAATATATATCTCTATTACACTGTCGAATTACTATAAGAAGACGAGTAATTAGAAGAGTGCAATGAGGTGGCGGCCGTATACACCTATGCCCACAGAATAGCGTCTGCTGCAGTCAAAAGTTTCCGCACCTATGCAGTGTACATATAATCTCAATTTTCGCGTACACTAATTGTTGTTTATCGCGTACGCTATTTATTACTTTCGCGCGCGCAATATAATTCTTTTTCGCGTATGCTATTATTTTTCTTCGCGTACGCGAGTTGTACCCTGGCAAGGTCTTGGATATTTCGCGTGCGCTAGATATCTTTTCGCGTACGCGCTATCTATTTTTATAGTTACGTATATCAGAGATTTATACACTGAAAGATTTTTGAGACAGCTGCTGCCCTGGCCTGAGCAGATGATGCGCTAGCTTATTGCGACAAAAATTGAGTGCAGCTGCTGCCCCAAAACTAGGCAGCAGTCTCCCCCAAGGCGACGCTGCTGTTGCACTCATAGCAGCTAAACCGTGTTTTAGGGCAGCAGTACTCACAATATTGGGAGAGCTCCTACGCCAATCTCATATTATAGTTACCACTTGTGCTACATGCAGCATCTCCCCTAAAAATTTTTCAAAGTAACTTTATCTATAATCATACTTATGCAAGTATTCTAACCTTTGCATCATTTGAAAATACGTTTTTATTTGTGAATATATTTTACTAAGAAATACTTTAGGTGAATTGGAACATTAACATATTTACGTTTATGAGCTTTTACACAAATTTAGAAATTTATATGCTCCTTAATCACCTAGAAAATTTACGTGAAAATATAAGTGAATATCATTCTTTTTTTGTTTAAATAGGCACAGAGTAAGAACAACTTAATTCAATAATTGGTTAAAGTTATCAAGAAATCAGTAGATTCTATACTGATATTAACAGTTGGTATTACTTATTTCGCTTGTAGCCAACATTACCTCACTCTTAACAAATTCGAAAATGTCAATCCAAGTATTCTAATTAATGAATAAGTGATTTTAGGACTAAGTGATGATGTTTGAAACTAAACTTTTACATATGAAATTTATTTAACTTTGGCCTTGACTATTTGTTAACAAAGGAACTTAGGATTTTAATTTGTAAAAATCATTGAGAACAAATGTTTCAGTAAAATTTACTACCATTTCAGTGTAATCTTCTTTTTTTCTCTCTCTCTGTGTAAAAGGTACAACTAATTGGTAGTCAGAGCTACGCTAATTAGTTAATATGTTCTAGCTTACTTAAACTCAAAAATGTTTACATCATAAATAATGATCAATTCACTTGCTTATAGCGTCAAAATGCAGTGTTCCATGGGTACTATTATAAAAATTTATGTTAGTTAAGTCTATATTTCTAAAATCATGTATAATTTTTGCAAATAATAACTAAAACTTAAAGATAAAGACAACAATTGCAACTGAGGCCACCTAATGGCAATTGCAACTAATGGCCATCACATCTTTTTAATACAATACATAGTCAATATTCATTTAAATACATTATTCAATATTTATTTGGATAGAATTTTTAATATCCATTGGAATATAATTTTTAATATTCATTTGAATACAATAATAAAATAAAATTTTTTAGTTATTAAATTAACTAAAACTTTGCCTTTTGTGTAATCTACACAATAACAATTTTCAATTTGATGGCATGATGTATAACGTTAACAGATAATGTCGACTATACAGCTTGAGGTAGGGTCACAATTGGTCACGTTGGCTCCAACATTTCTTTTATAATCGATTTATAAATCATATTGGTACAAACATGTCATCTTTACATAAAATATGTTAAATTATAATAAAACTGTAAAATATAATAAAATAATAACAAAGTTAAAAATAATGTAATAACATGATGAAACAAAACTATTAATATTAAAATTATATAATTTCTATCGCCATTATGATATTGCTATGCATGTTTATCATCAAAATTCATAATAATATAATGAAAATATGATAAAAAATTCTAATAAGAATTTCTGAAAAAATGAAAAAAAATTCATGAATATAAAACAGTTATAATTTATATGTTGATTATGATAAGTTATCATTTGTCTGCAAACTCAATTCTCCAATCCATGATATTTAAAATCAATATTGACAATAATTCAATATATTGTAATAAATATACAATATACAAATAAAATTTATACTTGAAATAATAATGGAACAACTACATGGTTAAATCCTCACGTTTACTGTTTATTGGGATTAATATTAGTATTCCCAGTATAACAAATATTAAAATAAGTTAGTATGATTCGATATTTCACAATAACATTGACGAGTAACATTCTGGAATCTACAATCAACAGTTATGCAGTCATCTAAGCAATATGTGCATGTAAGCTCTCAATTGTAGAGATTAAGCTCAGGGGGCAGAGGATCCAGCCCCTTTGGCAACCGAATGTTCAGAAAACATACTCGAAAGCTTACTTCAGACTGCATCGAAATTCGCTGAGCGAAACTATAGCAAAAATTAGCTGCTGCGCGTGACGCGCGATTGTTTGGAAAATTGTATTAACTATTGATTAATAGACTTTACAAAGTACAAAAATAAGAAGTAAAACAAAAAAATGAGACTGTCTTAGAGACAGTCGATAGAAGTGAATACTTACTTAAATAGATGGTGTGGAATTTTGGAAAATTTTGTATAGTTTCGTTGCCAGAGAATCAAACGTGTAAGAAGTGAGAAATGTACTATAGTCTTTACAGCGTATGCAAATGTATTTTATAGTCTGAGACGCGAAAGTTCAAAATATATATTTAGAGATTGATGGTTGGATCTCTTCTTCTACGCTCCCTGATAGGAGATAACCTTGGTAAAAATACCTTATTAAATCCGATTCGAAAGATAATAGGGTTTAATTGGATTTCTTAATCGGAAATTATCTAATTAAAACCAATTTAATCGATTAAAATCTATTTAATCTGATTATAACTTTTAGTCGGTTTTAATCGGATTCAATCAGTTGTATTTTTCAACAAATTAACATTTTATTTAAAAACACAACTGTTTAAATACGATTAAGACCGACTAAAATTTATAATCAGATTAAATAGATTTTAATCGATTAAATTGGTTTTAATTAGATAATTTCCGATTAAGAAATCCAATTAAACCCTATTATTTTTTTAATCGAATTTAATGAGTTATTTTTACCAGGGAAGGTAGGGAAGGGCGAACAGACAGGGTACAGGGAATAATAATAAAACTGAATGCTGATTATGACTAGATTATATTAAACTATGTACAAGTTGACTAGGTCTGTTCACACCGGCGGAAGTAAACTTAAACGTGTTTAAAAAATTAGTGTTGGGGTCGGTAATAATCAGTTATAATCGGAATTGGTTGAAATTGGTATTCAACTGACATTTTATGATTGCGCACTATCTGTATTCGGTCATCGGTTAAGTGATAGTGACCACCTAGAGCACCACTGTTACGTCCTGACTACTCTTAAATAAATAGTCACGGACGTAATGATAAGTGTAGTGGCAAGGCTGTAAACGGTATTAGTTCGCGCCTAACTCTCTCACTGTTAGTCAATTAAATGAAAGAACTTACCTTTGAGTTCAGTTGCCAAGATGTAGACTTGAGGTCGTGCTGGGTATAAGAGAATGATTATAAAACGTTCGATACACGAATTATATTCACTGTAACTATGTAGTTTATTGAACTATATGTGAATATATATATATATATATATATAGGTTATTAGTAGGTAAGTTTAGTTAGTAATTAGTAGGTAAGGTTCTGGGTTCAAATCTTGGTAGAAGAAATTTTTTTTTTTTTAATATAGCCCTATATTTATTATGAATAGTCTATTTCGTTCATTAATAGATACCGTTTTTAGTATTACGCGATAATCATGTGATAATTTTGTCCATAACTTTATCACGTGATAATAACGGAATGATCACGTAATTATCACGATATTATCATGATAATTATCATGATAATCACGTGATTTTTTTGTAGTAGGGTCATTTTAATCGGTTTTAATGTGTTATAATCGCACGTATCTTATATGATTAATTTGTTGGTATAGTTATTCTCACTATTTGTGAATAATATTGTAATTCAATTTGATATATATATATATATATATATATATATATACCTTAGGAAACATTACTTCTGTTCATCAGTTATCGGTTTTTTATTTCTATCCAAAATATATATGTATAGTATAAATATCGAACTAAGTAACTGTTGCGAACACGCCTCCAGGGATTGTCCAGTATTTCTCACTCGCAAGCACAAATAATCTATGATGGTCAGTCTATATGGCCGTTCAAGTTACTATACCAACAAATTAATCATATAAGATACGTGCGATTATAACACATTAAAACCGATTAAAATGAAATTTGCGCCGAATTTCAGTGACTTTGAGAAAGCATTTCTCAGCTTCATCAACTTCAATCATAATCATCTCAAAAGGTGATCAAGTTTTCGTTAGGTTAATGTTGCAATTTTGCAATCATTGCATTATCACGTTTTTCTGCAGCGGTAGGTGTACCAATAGTTGCAGCGGTATCAATTTGCCCAAATAGAGCAAGAGGACATCTGGCAGTGAAAGAGCTAGATGAAAAGAGAGAAGACAAACCTCCGCTCTACTTGACCTCAGCCATAACTTTGCCGCAGATGCAGCAGCGCGGCGCCATTATCACCCGCGAGATAGACTCGCCGAAGATCCTGATGGTGATAACAAACTATCAGGAGCATATACCGCTGCATGTGC
This sequence comes from Trichomalopsis sarcophagae, assembly GCA_024372645.1. Taxonomy (NCBI): domain Eukaryota; kingdom Metazoa; phylum Arthropoda; class Insecta; order Hymenoptera; family Pteromalidae; genus Trichomalopsis; species Trichomalopsis sarcophagae. The sequence goes on along the minus strand of QLSS01000153.1, from coordinate 225,177 downwards.
TGCTGCAACTATACCCGTGCAACTATCGGTGCATTTACCGCTGCTACTACTAATGCACATACCTGCATGACTGCAGCAACTATCGGTGCAATGTACCGCTGCAACTATCAGTGCACGTACCGCTGCAACTACCGCTACATGTACCGCGGCAACTATCGGTACATGTACCGCGGCAACTATAGGTGCAACTATCCGTAGATGTACCACTGTAACTACCGGCGCATATACTGCTGCAACTATCGGTTAAAATAAAGCTTTACTGCTGGGCATTTGAGCCGCACATTCGGTTTAGTCGTTATTTGGCTATAGTAAACTATTTATACTTACGTAGGCGTATACAATCAGCCAGACTTCATCCAGAAACGAAGCCAGCAACCAATCGCATCTTTCTCTGTGTCAAACATACCTCATTGCTCAAACGCTTACAGTCCGTTGCACACGTTCATTAGTTTCGCAAATTAGCAAATTTAGTAATCTCACGCTGAATCTTAAAATTGTTCGATACAAATGTTGCTAGTTATTATAAAGAGAAACGTAATAATGCAATGATTGCAAAACTGCAACATTAACCTAACGATAACTTATTGACCACCTGTTGAGTTGATTACGATTGAAGCTGGTGAGGCTGAGAAATGCATTCTTAAAGTCACCGAAATTCTACGTAACTTTCGCCGGGTTATAGCAAAAAAATGTAATAATAAAAAAATATAATAAAATAGCTTACCTTGCTTAGTATTTTTTGCTCTATTACCCTGTGAAAGAAAAATACTAATCTTCGATTACCCTGTATCTATATCGTCCGATTCAGTGACGTCAAACGATATTTCAACCCACTGTATCTTTGTTAATAATAGTATGATTGAAAAAATAAAAAAATACGTGTCAATTATTTTTGGATATTCTACATGACGGACCTAATAGATTTTTTCATGCACGTTTCCTATTAATCATAAGATATACGTTCGATTACAACCCATTAAAACCGATTAATGAACCATAGCATACTAGACCGCAACATTTACACATTTATACACAATTTAGACCAATTAATAGAAATAACAATCAATTTAATACGTTTTTGTGCTCCGGGATATCCGAATATAATCCGATTAATACTTATTTTAATTTAATTAATATCGGTTATAAAACCGATTAAGGAGAAGTAATCCCAAATTTTCGCAAATCCGCCGCGGGGTATTTTGTATTTCCAAACTTTTAGAAAAACAGAAAATCCAATCAAAATTTTCTTTTGGTAGAACAATTCATTGAACTTAACACTACGGTGCTACAGACTCGGTTTTTCATTTGCAAACTTTATTCAAAAAGTTTTATGGAATAGAAAAACAGTGTTTTTTCGGACGACATCTCCTTAAAACATCGTCAAAATTTTTGCCCAATCGGTGTAAATCGGTTATAATTGTGTTAATCGGTTTATGTACTATTGTCACCCGATAAGCTAATTTTTATTAACATTTTATCTTATATAAACACACATTTATAACTATCAGCTTTTATAAAAATATTAAGCTGATATCACCCGATAATCAGCTAAAGTTTTGGGATGATTATCAGTAGATTATCGGCTGATTATCATCTAATAATCAGCTGATTGTCGTCTGCCTTTTTTCAGTAGGGGAAGGATAATGAAGCGGAGAGGACCATCCCAAAGAAGGATCTTTCCATAAAGATTTTGATTCTGGAGCTCCCCCCCCCCCCCCCCCGCGCCACCGTTTTTAATATCCTTCTGAGGGCCTAAAGGACGCTGCTATTTCATGTACGTAACTTGGTAATGGGTACGTACGGGTTCCTGCAAGTAGCAGGCCTGGCATAACCCAAAAAAGCAAAGAAAAAAACTATAAGCCACCACAGACTTAGTATAGAGAGATGGTGTCCTATAGCTCCGTTTACAGGCGAAGAAGAGAGCAAGCTAAAAACGAGGGGAAAATCCCCTCTCCTCGGCTTTTGTGCGTTCAGATTGCATACACATTGAAAAAATCTTCTGTGTACCTGAGCTAAATACCAGTAAATTCACGCTACATATATATGCACTATAATAGCTCGGCGGAATTCAAGCATTATAACAGAAGTGGAATATTTTTAAATATCATAATCACACAGTGTATCAATCATTATTTTTATTTTTTATAGGTTTTTTAAGTAATGCCGAGTTGAATACTGAGAAAAACGAAAAAAGCGAAATTATAGGGGAGAGGGGGGCTTACTTGAATGCATTTTTGTCGCTTTATATTTGAAAACCATTACGAGAAAATAAAAAAATCAATTAATTGGTTTTCAAGAACTTAAAGTTGTTATACAAGAATTTTCAGCTTCCTAAAGGATAACATTCAGAATTATTTCTCGTACGATATTTTTATCGTGATCAAGTTCTTCCGGTGGCAGAAATTCATGGTTTTCTTTTTCAAATACATAAAACAGTTTTCCCGACTTTAGTTCTGAAAACAACAAGTCTTCAAACGGAGCATATTGCGAATTTTCTTTAAGCTTGTATGTTCGCGTTGTTTACTTATTTCATTTTCGTATCGTTAGAGTTAGAATCTCAGAGCATGCTACTATGACTTGTTTAAGTTCAATCGTGTTTATTCTTTACGCGTAATATTAGATCTTGGATTACTTACATTGTTTTCGACATACTCATGACCTCTACTTAATCTTACGTGGTTTTCCTTACGCCAGTCCTTGTAAGGTGAGACGGTATGTCTGTTCTTAGTTCCGTGCAGATTCCAGCTTGGGTTCTCTGCATCCCAATCCTCTTCGTCCTGGCCGTAGCTGTCATGCAGAAGAGTGTCAGAAACTCCAAAGAAGTTTCTGCTTGTTGCTCCTTTCCCTGTTCTTGGAGTCTCTGAATTTTCAGCATTCATATCTTTCTGATTGAGATTTTTGTTATGCGTGGTCCAGGCATCTTTACGTTACTCAGTATCTTGGGCTTTCCAAGGCTGAGAGTCCTTGCCGTATTCTTTGACTTGGATAAATCTGCGGATACAGATCTTGGTTCCTCGCGTTCGAACCGATTACCATGGTCATCCATTCCAGAGTTTTCTGAAGGCCGATTGGGATCTTCGTGCTCCCTGAGCAGCAATCTGTTAACTGATTGAGAGAGCCCGTTCATCTTTCCTCGAATCACAGTCATCAGATTCGACAAAGTCTTGTTTGTCTCCACAAGCTTTTCTGTTAGGCTCAGCTGAGCTTTTGTATTTTTCTTCCACATTGTCGTTTGCAGCGTGTAGAGTGTTCAGGAGATGTCCCGTTTCCTCCAGCGTGAAAATGTTTTTGTCTGTAAACAACAGATATGCATGTGTTGCTTTTGGTTGCTTCGCAACCCCCTTATGCTTGACTTGTGTTCTCGAGAATTTCTCCGCACGTGTTTGCGTTCCCGCTATTCTTGGTTTTGCTTAGACTTTCGACTTTTGTCTTTATGCGAGTTTTGACTTGTATGGCGTTTAACATGATATCACGCCAAATTTTATTGTTATTCTACGCGTGCTTTAGATTCATTTTTGTGCATCTAACCTTAAAATCTAAAATAGTTGGTCAGAACTGTCTAAAGCGCTACCGTCTACAACATCGAGTTCTGTCCGATGGCGCCACAGCGCCCCAAGATGTTAGGCCAGCTCAACCACTTGACCCGCCGCTAAGCTCAGTGGCGCTCTATACTCATCACCTCACTGCTTGCCAACTCCTCGAGCCAACAATACTCTCTCGGCTCACGTCACGCGTCTAAGCCCTTTTGTTCTTTTCTAAGCTGAAATAAAGTCACATCTGGTGCTCAACTCGTTACAAAGTCGATAAAATTCTATATGAAAAAATTATCATCTTACTCCTTTTGTGAAGGGCCTCTTAATTTACATATCACCTCATTCCTAATCGCGAATAGAAAATCCTCATATACTAACAAGTTATGAGCCCCGCTCGCAACCACTGCGTGAATCAGGAAAGAGAAAAGTGAGACAGCTCTTGTTACAGGTGAGCAGCGTCAGAGCAGCGAGACGGAGCACACCACGACGGTGAGTAGAGAGAGAGAGAGAGAGAGAGAGAGAGAGAGAGAGAGAGCTTCGCGCGCGAGACTTAGAACGCGCGCGACAGATTCGTTCGAGCTAGCTAACGAGAGACAGCTCCGTCTAAGTCGTGCGATTCACTTTGAGATTGTGATCACGAATTCGTGTGCGTGAGTGACCGGTGCTCTCTGTGACAGCATCACGGCTACGTTTGAGGCTTTTTTGTGCGTCCTCGCCTTCACTCCGTCCGACCTGCGACTACGCCAACTCGCCTGCGAAGGAGACGTCCTGGGCTCGAGCATACCCGAGAGCGAGCGAGAACCGTCAACCGTAAGTGTCAGCTCTCTGATTCTCTCTCTCTCTCTCACTAGCTCTCTCCCGATCTCTAGCTACGTTGTTCCCCTGCGTCTCACACACCCGCGCGTGTGCTCGTGTATCTTATTTTGAGTGCATACAATATATTCCCTTCTTTCTAAACCTAACGTCTGAGTTCGGAGTCATTTCTGCGGACCTGCTTCCCGTCTCCTCTAAACTACGTTCCCCGCCGCCTCCGCGCAGCTAGCCAGATTTGACCAAGGGACATTCTCCGGCAATGTGACCTTTACCATGGTACTTGAAGCATTCTATTGGCTTCTTTTGCTCTCTTTAGTCCGATTAACCGAAATTCTCGCCAGACCTCTGGCTTTTACGCTTCGGACTAGGAAACTTGCCTCTCTCTTTTCTAGGTCCGGAGCGTCCTCACTGAGGGGCAGACTTTTTGTTGCCTCCTCCAGCGTTAGCGTGCTTCGACGGTTGCGCTATTGCAGCAAGCTTTTAGTCGAACAGCTTGCCTATGGCGTCAACCAATAAGGGCAGGGTGTCGGTTGGCTCCGCAAACCCCATGGCTGCCACTGGCGTTTTACGGCCAGTCTTCGGCGTTTCGCCCTTAAATGCGCATTCGGGGACGATTGCTACACCGGGCTTTGGAGGTGCCTCGAGCAACTGCTTCACAGCGGAGAAATCTTTCCGCTGGGGTCCGCGTTTGAGACTAGTCAGCATATTATGATAGATCCGATCCAGTTACAGGCTAGTGTATGGTCGGGAAACTATCCTCCGCATTATACTTTGCAGGTTATTCACGTACACCCGTACACGTTCGCCAGGCCCCTGCGTCCTCGAAATTACTTCAGCTAGACCATTCTTCCGTTCGGATAGCCGGTTCTGTAACCACTCGTACGCATTATCTGTCAATACTTCTTTTAATTACGGCGCATCGGACAGGTTGTCCAGCATTCTGCGTCCTTCCATGCGATGTAGGAAGTTCTCGACACTCTGTGACGAGTCCCTGGTGACCTTAATCCCCCATTTGTTCACTGCAGGACCGATGGGTCTGTTGTTCTGTCTTCGCGACCCATCGTAGTTGCTACTTTCACTCAGAGCTTGCGTATGCGTGTTCGTCGCATTCGCATTCCTCCGCCCTCCTAGCAACTACTGGGAGTTGCGAATAGAGAGGATTCGCTGGGATCCAATAGTTAGAAGCTCTACTAGCCACCGCGCCCGCGTCTCCGCGGAAGCTGCTGTGATTCATATGATTGATACTATACGTATCCTGGAAATCCTCATGACTGGCTCTGCGTGATTTCTGTGGATTACTCTCGTTTGCTAGTGTAACCTTGTACTAGACGCTATGTTAGTCGGAAATTGTGACATCATGGCCTCCATCTTGCTCATCAGCGCCCTAATCGTTGCCGTGTTCTCAGCTATCGATCGACTTAGCAAATCATTCTGAGCTACCGAATTTTGCGGTGATACCTCGGGACTGTGGGCGTATTGTGCGCTGCAATGCTCGTCATCACTGTACCTTTGGTTGAACGCTCGATTGCTTGTTGTTGCAGCGCTTTACCGGGACCTGGTGTCTAATCCGCTAGTCACTGCCTCTGCGCCCATGACTACGCGTGGTGCAGTGACCTTCACACTGCGGAACATTCTGTTTTGCCAGACGCATTCGCCTTTGCCTTCGCTCGCCGTAGTTTTCGGCGTTGTCCTTGTCGTCGATGTCGTTATTGTTGTGGTTACTGTTGTGACCAGATTCCCTGTCGGCAACTCTATTGTAGCTCTTTTATTCTGGTCTGGACCTTGCGCCTCCTGCGCCGTTAACCTGGCTTGGTCTTCCGGCGTCGATACTAGCGTTTGTGCCTGTTCACTCTCCTCAGTGACTGGCATTTCTGCGAACGCGTCACGCATTGTCATCGCGTTTAGAAGTTGTGGATTAGGCCCTATCAGTTGGCCTAATCCTTGCGCCGGTTGACCGTAGTTCATCTCGATCGCTGGCGTCACCACGACTTCGTTGGCCTCGATCTCTTGTTGTTACAGCTTCAAAGGGTGAGGCTGTTCGGCGTCATAATCGCCCGTATAAATCGAGCGTGTCGATACTTGTTCAGCTGTTGCGTCGATGAATGACTTACGCAGCTCTTCCCTCTTCATTCGCGCCATGACTGCCGAGGTGTCCAGGCTCTCTTTGAAATCTGACTTGGTATACTCTCCGAGGAGCCATATGTTTAGCCTAGCGTTGCGAACTAATCGCTTGCCGTCTGGCTTCAACTGCATACTCTCGAGGGCGTCATCCAGATCTTCTTTGTCGATACCCAAGCACCAGTTGACGACCTTCTCTACTTTCTTTGCCATGTTGCCCCTAGATTGTATTCTTGTTGCTACAACGTAAGCTACAAAAATACAACCTTTCTACTCACACACTTGCACACCTAAGCGCGTCGCTGTGACGTAGATTATTACGCAAAATCGAATAAAACGAAAAATCGAATTTGTATAATCGGAGCGAAATCCGTAAAAACAAAATTTAATTACGCCAGATAAGCACGAATTGCTTTTGGAGCGCTTACTTGTAGCACCGCTGTGCTTTCACTTGCAACGCACAGTTTGTGCTACAGGCATATACGCACTCATACACCCGAAAAAAAATCTTGAGGTCTTCTTGGCTGAAAACTGGGCGTATACTGTTCCGTGTCTTCCCGTGGAAGTGACTCTATACATCGCGCCTCTATGTAGCGTCACAAGCGCTCGCACTCTCTCTCTCTCTCTCTCTCTCTCTCTCTCTCTCTCTCTCACACTTGCACCGCTGCTCGATTCGCTCCACTATAGTGTGCGTGGACTATACTTTGCGGCTACACGCGTTTGTGTTGCCGCTTTGCTACCTTTTGTTGTTTAATTGTTAATAATTAAACAACTTACAATTTTGCATATACGCTCTGCTTTTACACGAGACGTCACGAAAAAATAATTATTCTACTCTCTATCCTAATGAGAGAGCTTTCAAATTCTTTCGAGAACAAATAGAAAATTATTCTACTCGGAGAGCATGCGATACCAGTGTCAACTTTAAGTTTCGCTGTTCCAAGTCATTTAATTCTACGTCGTGTGATAACATCGATAGATATTTGTTCTCGGCCTGGCAACAAAAATCTTCGATTATTATTCATAGACTTCTCGTGTGAATTGCGTTCGAATTATTCGTATACACCGCACGAATAAATTCGAACGTAGCTCAAATCAGGCAGATTTGAGCGCGACTTAAACAACGCGGGGATGCTCGTGTTTACGTCGCTCGCGCGACCTTCTGAAATTCACAACGGTTTCTCAAAAATCGCGAAAAATACAACATTTGCGCATTCCATCCTAAGTAACCCACGAACTGGGCGCCATGTAACCCCCCGCTAGAGTCGGATTATCTTCCCGATTTCGACTCTACCAATCCACCGCAGGATCGCCGGTAATGCAGAAACTCTTCTTCACCGACAAGCTCTTCGACGATGTCTATAACCTAGTACATCCCCGCACCTTTCGCACTCGTCTACTTAACCGCATGTCGTAACCCGTAGTGCCCTGGGCTGCCGCCGTTACAGCTGATCTGCTCAATCCCTCTTCCTGCCTGGTAGATACAGTTTTGTAGGTGGGGGTTTTTTCTTTGTCACCTCCTCCTTCGTGGAACTACTGGAGAACCGTGGAAATGTTCCTTATCCACGGCAGTGGGCAATTCAGTTGGGCGCCATGTAACGGGGTGTAAATTCGATCAACGAATAACTCGCTACACGACTGGATCGCGTTCCTTCGATGCGACGAAGGACTCCTCTCTGCCCGCGAAACACCTTCGTTGAATGCAGCTGTTATAGCTGCTTCTGTTTTATTGGGTCTACGTGCCACCTGGCGTGTGCTTAGCTGCTCAACTGCGTTAAATAAGTACTAATAAATAAGGCCCGCGGAGGCAGCGATATTAGCAGGAAGGAGTAGGGATCGGAAATAAGCTAGCAAGGTTTACAAATGACGACAAATCACGTAAAATAAAAAGACTAAGGTTAATTTACTAGTCGCGAAATAAACGTGGTTACAATAATGAAATATTGATACGCGAGTCGACAACAACTTTGCGACTCGCCGCGACGCCAGAATAATCGTGCTCGCACGCGTGTATGCACTCTCTCTCTCATGCACTGCGCGCCACACAAACCTTCTCTCTCTCGTCGATAACGTTGCTAATCCTGGACAGGCCGCAAGACTCCAGCGTCACCGCGCTGGAACGCTAGGCTAGGACAGGAATACCCGGACTCCGTGTCTGACTCACTCACAAGGTACACTCTGATCCGCTGGACACAGCACAGCACACGATATCACGACCCAAGTGAAAAGTCACACATGGTTCTCATGTGGTAATCATGTGGTTTCTACGTGGTTTTAATGTGGTTACTACATGGGATCCACATGGGAACCACGTAGGAACCTGGTGTGATTTTGCTGTGGGTTCCCATAAGGAAGCACGCGATTCCCACATGGTTTCCACATGGTTCCCACATGATTTTTACATGGTTACCACAAGCTATGTGTGAAATAATTTGACAGAATGCTAATTATGCCAGTGTTAACCACATGGGAACTAAATGAAAACCACATAAATACCACATGATGACTATTTGTGGCTACATGATTCGTTTTAGCATTTTGTCAATGTAATTTTCTAGAGTCAGAGTCATCGTTTGATTTCGCCTGTCTCAATTTATTTCGATGCCAAGGAAACTCTTGGGCTCTCCCATATCGGGCATTTCGAATTCCAACTTAAGTTTTGGCGTAATTTCATCAAGCTTTTGTGTGTCATTACTGGCTATCAGTATGTCATCAACATACAGCAACGTTATCAGATATTTTTCATTGTTGCGCCAAGTAAAGAAACAGGGCTCTGAATCATGAGACTTTAGACCTAGTTTCTGACATATTTTCAAACCGTACAAAGCACGATGAATTTTACGATGACTTGATTTCGTCTAATTTCAGGAGAAACACCAATACCCTCAGGTATTTCCATATATATTTCACTGTCGATTGTTCCATTCAGAAAAGCTGTCTTAACATCAAGCTGTCTTACTTCGAGATCAAACTTATTTATGATGGCTATCACTGATCTAATCAGAGGTAGCCGAGAAACAGGTGCATATTTTTCCATTAATTTATAATGGTTTTGATCTTTGAAACCCCTTATCACAAGTCGAGCTTTATACTTGTTTTCATTATTTAATCCAACTTTTGTTTTTAGAACCCATCTTGAGTCAAATATGTTAGGTCTTTTTCCTCCTTGAATCACACGTCTGTCGACAAGTGTCCAGACTTTGTTTTTCTCCATTAAGTCTAATTGGCTCCTAATAGCCTTTTGCCATTCAAGCTTGTTTTTCGAATTCATGGCTTCTCTGTAGGAATTCGGATGATTCTCCACAGTTGCTATGAACGCATTCAGTTCATCTCTTTCCAGCAAGTTTAATTCGGATTCAAGTACCTGTGACTCTGATGGACACTCGACTTCTTTTACATTTCTTGGGCGACCTCTTTGCCGTTTTTCTCCTTCCGTTTCAGAGATCAAAACTTTAGCTTCTTCATCGAACTTAACAAGCCATGTTTCTTTATTTATTTCTTCCATTGGATTTGCCCAATCCTTAATGCTATTTTTATTGTATTTGTCCCCAAACACGAGCTTTTCATTGAATCGAACATCTCTGCTTTCGTAGTATTTTTCTTCTTCTGGTTTTAAAAATAAATATCCAGTTGGTTTGTAGCCTATCAATACTACTCGTTTTCCCAGCTGATCAAACTTAGGTCCTGTTTTCCTTTGTACTTTGATATAAGCTATACAACCAAAACGCTTTAGTTGTTCCAGGTTGAGTTTAAATTCTGGTTTGAACTTTTGTAAGGGCGGTATCATTTCATTCGAGCTATAAGGCGTCCTATTATAGAAATAAACGGCTGCATTCAGGGCAAGATCCCACATATTCTCAGGTAGGCGTGTATCATACATTAAAGCTCTCGTGAGTTTCTGGATGGTCTGATTGAAACGTTCAGCCACTCCATTATGCTTAGGTGTATCTGGGCTAGCTAACTGTAGCTCTGCTTCGAACTTATCTAGAACTTCTTGTGTATACCCTCCTGTAAATTCTGTACCCTGATCACATCTAAGGTAACAGAACTTAGCATTGGATCCTAATAAATTTCTCGAGCTTTTAATGAAGGATTCAAGACAATAACCCGTTTCGCTTTTCTGTTTCATAGGATACGCCATCGCAAGTCGTGAATAATCATCGATAAATACAGATATAAATCTGTATTTCTTGGGATGTGTAGCTGGACTAATCGGTCCCATTGTATCTGCGTGAACAATTTGCAGAGGTTCACTCGCTCTCTGTCTAGTCGAACTGAAAGGTAGCTTGTTGAATTTTGACACAATACAAACTTCGCAATCAAGTACAGAATCATCGAACTTACAGAATCTACTCTCTCTAAATCAATTGATTCAGTTAAATTATTAATTTTTCTATCTTTTAGCGCATTTTCAAAATTTGAATAGCCAGAGCATAGCTCGTTGCTATCTTTGTTTACTTCTATGTCTAATTCAGTGTCAATTTGCATCGGTTCATCAAGCTTATTATTTTCATCAATCTCTGTACTTTCGAGCTTGTCTTGTTCACGAGTTATCTTTTTGGTTGCGGACTCAATCTCCTTATTGGGCGCAACACTTACAGTTGGATATTCACGACGCCTTGTGGTTATATATGCAATAACCTTATTTACTTTATTTTCATTTTTCTCCGAGTTATTTGTTTCTAACTCAATTACAAAATAAGGTTGCTCATATATCCCGGAGACAAAGATCGTTTTTGATATCGGATCAAATATATCAATTTTCTTGTTATCCAAATAGATACCTAAGTCCTTATCAACAAATTTCCTCAGTGATAGCAAATTTTCCGACAATGACTTAGCATAAATTACATTTTTCAAGCTTAGAAAGTCATCATTTTTGGTGTAACCAGATATGTTACCTACTCCCTCCGATTTTAAAATCGCTGAATCATTGTCATTTGCACATTTAATATCAATCTTTTTAGTATTATCAAACGTTTTAAAAATTAATTTAGATTTAGTCATCTCCGTAGCACCAGAGTCCGCCAGAAATCTAATCAATTGGTTTTTATCGCTTTCTTCCGCGTTAAGAGGTGTACTGTCTACATATAGACCTTTGCACTCACCAGATTCGGAGGTTTTGGTAGGATTAGAGTTGTTTTGTCTATTTTGTCTACCTCTGGCATGGCCTCTATCGAACTTGGTTTTCTTAGGGTTGCTACCCTTCTGTGGCTCATAATTGCGTCATTTTACACCACAACTAAAGCCACCACGTTTACCACCCCGATTAGAATTTGAGTATTCATACCTTCTTTGATTTTCATTCTCCTTCAAAACATTTTCCAGCTGACTCTCCGTGTATGGGCAGTATGCACGGACATGCCCTTCATATCTCTTGCATCTGAAGCACATTTTCCCTGATCTTGTGCATTCGTCCTGGTAGTGGCCCTTGTTACCGCATTTGTAACAAAGCGCCCCAGGATCAGACACGTAATATGCTTTTGCTCCGCAGCTTCTGTAGGTTTTCCAGCTGATTCGCCTGATCCAATTCGAGCTGTTTCCTGTCGTACAATATAATCTTTAAGTTGGTTTAAAGTTAAAAGTTTACCAGTCGTATTTTTATTCAAGAATTCAGACACTTTAACTTGAGGTAAATGTATGACAATCGCTTCATAGAATGCATCGCATATATTTCGTCGTCTGATAATAAAGTTGTGTTGGGTAATTTATTATACGATCGAACTAATTTATCAAATCTATCCCAGAAAGCCGATGCTTTCTCTTTATTTGGATTATATCGGATAGAGTGCAATTCTTTTCGAATGCTTCTTGTAGTCACGTTCATTTCATTTGCTTTAATGCGTTTAATTTAATTAAGCATTTCAATAGGATCCCGGATATCCGATACTTTTTCGTAATAAGAGATATCGATTCTATTGATAATAATGTCTCTAACTCGAACTTTATCTTTTTCCAACTTAGTTTTATCAGGCACGCGTGATGGTTTAACCGTCGAATCAATTACGTACAATAAATCAGTGAGAGTTAGTTAAAAAGTCTAAAAATATATTAACATTCAAACTTTGTGTTAATTTGTATTCTCTACGGAAAGTACTATCTTTATTCGTTACTTCGATCTGTATTTTATCTTTTATATTGGTACTTTAATTCGAATTAATTTTGTGAACTTCATCCTGAATTAGTTTTGCTAAAAATTCTCTACTCACATGAGGTTTTGTAACTACTTGATTTGTAGCTTTTTGATTCGATGACTGACGGTTATCTTGTGCAGATTTTCCAGCTGATAAAATCTACTCTGCCTCGTACAGTCGGTCTTGTTCTGCCCATTCCTGTACCTTTTCCGCCATCCAGCTGTACCTCTCTTCCACTGCATATTTGTGCCTGACCAATTCGTCGACTACGTCATCATGTACTCGATTGCACTCATTTTCGATTATCCCTCTCAACTCTGTTTTCTTTCTCTAATTCGGCCATATTAGCCGTTACCTCTGAAATTTCAATTTTTTCATTAGAATCATTTAAAGAAAACTTTCCAAACTTAGCTGTCCCCACATCCTGACGGAATTTGTTCAGTCCCAAATTCAGTTGTATCAGTATATTTGATTTAACAACTGGGGTGGATTTACCTTTCAAGCTTTTCTCAAACTTAACCTTCCAGCTGTCATTATCCACAAAATCGAACTTCTGCTCTTTTCCTCTATCAAGCTTATAGGCCGGCCCACCGTCAGCAATTTCAGTTATAACGGTGTTTGCTAACCGTGTATAAAGTATCTGAGAGGAATTGACGACGGTCCGAATGAGCAACTCGTTGCAGGCTTCTTGAAGGCTGTTCGAAGCCTGGCCCGTAGCACAGTATGCTGTAAGTGCACGTCCTCGTGCACGTGTGCCCGCGGCGGCGTCGTGAGTCTTAATGCTGCGCAGCTTAATCGCGAATATGACGTTTGCGTCTTCGAGAGAAGGGAACGCGGGAAAGCGGAGAGTCAGGCGAGAAATAAACAAGATAGATAAAAGATGAACTATGCTTTATGTAATCGTAAACCTACGAACAAATGCAGCGCAAGCGAGAGAGAGACAAAGCTAGGCTTACTACGGAGAGAGAGATCAGCAAGCGAGTAGGTACTTACAAATACTTCCGTGCTGGCTCGCTCGAACTTGTGCCTCGTGGCTTTTCTCGAATACACAAGCTAGTGGACTGGACCCTCGCTGGGCGGCGCAGATGATGCCTCGTGGCTCGACCTGGATGGCGAAAACGGACAATAGGGCTCTCGATGGGTAGCGCAGGTGATGCCTCGTGGCCTTGGTCGTGCAGATGAGTGCAGCGGGAGGGCGAGCAGCGATAGCTGCTTTACTCGTGCGGAACTCACAGATGGGTCTCACAATTAAACGAGATCATACCCGGCGACACAACAGGACACGACTTCTCGTAGATAACGTACAGATCTCCGGCGCGGACACGGATCGCAATCGCAGGATCTCTCTAGGAAAATTAGACCGCACCGTACAATAGCCGAAAGCAAAGTTATCTAGCGGAGCGCGGCAGCTCGAGCATGCGGGCTTTCTCCCACTCTCTCTCTCACGTGACACACTCACACACGCTCGCGGCTCTCTCCGTATAGCTAACTGCTTAAGTGTGAACTCTCTCACTTACCTTGCTGCTGAAATATAGTACATGTTTACATGGATATGTACATGCAGAATTATAGTTATTCACATATATATTCGGAGGAGAGAGACATAACGAGAGCACGTTAGTCAACTCGTTATACAGTGTCAACCTCCAACTTTGTGGATGAGGAATTCCCACGTTGGCTTGGGTCAACCGTCTCAGCTGAAGCCACCTCTTCAGCTCGGAACCTTTTGATATCCTTCTTCACAGATTCCAGTAAACGTTCCTCGATGAGAGAGTTATCTAAGAACAATTTGTAAATGAGTTGTTTGTTTTGACGAACGACAATCAAAATAAACACTCTATCACGTGTAGCAAGTTATTAAGCATGTGCTTAGTTGACGAACAACAATCAAGAAAGCAATGCAAATTGCCTGTTTAATTTTTTTTTTTTAAGGAATAAAACCGTTATTTTACAGCACATACAGTGTAGCAGCAACAACATACACTACCCTGCATGTACCGGCAAACATTTAAATTTTTGGAACTGAACAGCATGCTATTTTAATATGTACATATTTTATAGTGGTAGATCGAATTTTAAATTTTCGAATCCAACTCTGGATAAAAAGAGTCATCGGGATATGTTTCTGAAATCTCCAGCTCCTGGTCCTGGAGCAGCAGAAACAACTGCAGGTTTTTCTCGTCTGTTAAATTCAAGCTAGTCAGTTAACTGTTTCACTATAATTTTTAATCGGACTTAAAATTGCAATTTTTATTTATAAGAGGTTAGTCGAACTTGAGTCTAATTTTAGTGACATTTCCGCTTCCGGATTCGATCAATAAGTCGAAACATAGATTAAGATTTTATTCGAGAATGAATTTTCAATCTACATTCGAGCCGTTGTTCTCAGTTTGCAACATAGCATTTTCGAACATTCACGTACGTGTACGTGCAATCAAGCATTTTAGTGGAACTAGCTCCATCGTTTGTGCGCATGGGGAACTAACTCGCCCCGGCGCTCTAATGTTCACTGAGAGCAATATGGCGCTCGCGCTTGACCGCGCCAACGGCTTCTCTTTCCCGCTCTAACGACTTCCGGCGTTGCCGGGCGCCGCCATTTTGCCTCGCCGCGCGCGCACAGGTACGTTTAAATACGTTGCCGGACTCGAGCTGATTCTCGGTATCGCCTGCCGCATGCCGCGTTATGGTTTTTGCGTCATGAAATTTTGACTGTCTTCACGCACGTCAAAATTTTTCACTCGCGCACATCGAGAATAAAAACACTGCGACTTACCTCGTGTCTTCGGCATCTGCAAAGATACCCTCTTTGCCCGATCAGACATGTTTTCGCTCGAGCTGAGAAGTCGCCCCTCGTAACAAAGAAGAAGAAGGTCGTCTCCTTGGCCTTTTCCTCCGCAGGCGGCAAACGTTGTCGATCGAAACAGGAGCGAAAAACAAAACACTTCTAACTTGACTTCAAGCTTTTAATCGAGCTATATACCTTTAACGGTTTTATCCTGAAAAGGCAAATCCGCAATTTTGGCACTTCACTCGCGCAGGTCTAGAAAATCCCAAGCAGCGCAGTGGAAGCGTACTGGGCCCATAACCTGTTGAGTTAAACTAGACCTTGCGTGACTTGGGAAAATAAACTACACTTTATTTTCCTATAAACACTTTCTTTGTTCAATCTTATCTCGAGCTTACTTAACAAATATTAATTACAAAAAGAATTAAGCTGACGAAACAATAAAATTACTGAAGCACAAAGACTCGCGAACGCGTCTGTGTCGTATGGGAGCATACAGAGAAGTGAGCGTCGATGTCGCGGCTGACCGCAGTTGGACGGGGAGAGGGGGAAGCATAGTCCCATCGTGTTCTCTCCGCAGTCGTTGGAACTCTGCTCGCTTATCCTCAACAATACGTAAATTAAGAGATACTTCGCAAAAGGAGTAAGATGATATACGTGACTTTATTATAGCTTAGAAAAGAATAAAAGGGCTTTATAGACGTGTAACGTGAGGGAAGAGCGCGCGGGGCTCGGCGGCTGGTCACATGGTTGAGACGGCTTAACATCTTGGGGTGCTGTAGCGCCATTAAAAAGGTCTCGATGTCGCGTGATATCACAACTATACCAACGCTCCCTCCCGATTTCACTCGACATCTTCCAAGTCTTCCTTTGGACCTGTTAATCCGCCGTCTTCCATTACGCCTCTGCTCACAATCGTTACTGTGGAGTTATTTTGTAACATGAGAACTATGAGTTGATTTCCTAGTAATAATTTAGTTAGTCTATTATGAGCGTCCGTGACTCAGTTGATTAAGACGCACGCCTTAGTCGTCCGAAACACGTTCGCTCAAGGGGTTGTAGGTTCGATGCCCGATGCGGTCACTCGGATTTTTTCTGAGTTATTTTCAACGGGAAAAGTACCAAAGACTCCGGCTGTTTCGAGGCAGGTTTTACCCCGAAATTTTCCTTCAGTGTAATTCCGGGTTTTCCTGTCTCGCAGGCATAAGCCTGTGCGAATGCGAAACAGTGGTAAGGACCAAAGGTAAAGAAGAAATTAAGGTAGCCAACCCGATGCATTAGGCAGGGAGCGATGATATGATCCTTTCTATCCTATTTCTTGATATGGTAATTCCTAGGAATTCTTAAGGCTCACCTAGGAATTTCATGTCGAACTTCCCTACTAAAAGCGGAAAAAATCGCGCGATTAATCGCGTTAATTGATCGAACTTTTTTCGACGTGATTCATCTAAAATCAGTTTTTTAGTAAAATAGAATTGTTAAAAATGCAAAATTGTTAAGTGGAGTGGCCAGTATAGGTGTTCCCATCTGAATGGTAACACCCAAATTGGGGACTCCGCTTAATAATTTTGCATTTTAAACAATTTTCTTTTAATACAAAATTTATTTTAACGCATCCAAATCTTCTGATCTGCTTTATGTATATTTTTGACTCTGGATTGATCATTAATAACGGTGAATTAAAGTTGATTGACTTGTAGGGTGTCAGGTTGTACAATGACAGATCCCAGGCATTTGCTGGCAGTCTTGAATCATACATCAGAGCTCTCGTGATCTTCTGGATTGTCTGATTGTAGCGTTCTGTAATACTGTTTAGCTATGGTATATATGGGTAGACTGTCTTTAGTTACACATTTTATTTATCCAACACCTTCTTGGTGTTTCTACTGGTAAATTCAGTACCTTGATCGCAATCTAATTAATAGAATTTTTTATCTTTTTCGCATATATTTCTACATTTTGCTATAAAATCGTCAATACATTCAGCGGCGTCTGACTTCTGCTAAATTAGATAAGCCATCGCAAACCGTCAATAGTTATCCACTAACACAACAATAAACCTGCAGCCTTTCGGACTAGTAGCTGACGTTATAGGTCCCATTGTGTCGGCACTGACTCTTTGCAGTAGTTTCTGTGCCATCTCCTTGTTATTTTCGAATTCCGGCTTATTCATTTTTGCTTCTTTACATATTTCGCAGCTTCTCAAGCACACACCGTGGTCATTCTCCCTAAATTGTTAAATATCCGGATACAGTTTTTCAGGGTCTTTACTTCATTTAGGGACGTGTTTCCTAACCTAATGTGCCACAAATTCATATTATTTATTACGCTTGTTGACTTATTTGTGTTACTGTCATCAATTTGACTTGTCGGGTTTGTAATTACTTTTTCATCGCAGTTAAAGCTCTTCGGTTTTTTGTGTGTGCAGTCAGCAGTCACATGACTCTGGCTGCCACACCTCTCATATCTTTTGCTTGATCTTTCACGGCTTTTTAATCGTCCCTCTGGCGAACAGCTCCTACTGTACTCTCTGACATTTTCAAACAACGCTGACTTTTCGGTGCTCTTCTAACGTGAGTTATTGATTTGAAAAATTAAATCTTTCAATTCATTGTATGTGTATTTTCGATAATCACTGGGTAGGCTTCCTCTACTGCCTGGTAGAACAGGTTTTTCTTTGCGGTTTCTGTCATTTTGTCTATTCCCTCATTGCTCTCGTATTTTCTAACGAGATTTTCGAACTGTAGGTAGAAGTTAAACGCTGATTCTTTGTCCTCATTGAACTTAAAATCGAACAGTTGTTTCTGAGTTGTGTGAGCATTGTTTCTGAACTTATTCCTTTTCATTTCTTTAATCTTTTCCAGCAGTTCTACCGAGTCTTTTATATTCATTGTATGCAGATGATATTTATAATCTATATTATTCAAGATGATTTCCCGTACAATGTTCTTATCGTGGTCGAGTTCTTTTGGTTTAGTAAACTGTAAGCGTGATTTCCGGAAATATAAAATAATTTCGGTGATTTTAAGTCCGAGAACAGGAAGTCCTCGAAGGGGGCGTATTCTGAGTCTAGCTTTAACTTGTACGGTCGCGTGATGTTAGTTTGTTTTAGTCTCGTATCGTTCATGTTTGTGTTAGACAAGTTCCCTGACCTGGACTGATTCAATTTACTAAGTCGTATTAGATCATATTCAGAAAATCGTTTACTTACATCCACATCTTCAGGCAGCCTTAAATCATCAAACTTAGTTCCGAGATGTTCCGAGATGTTCCAGACGATTCCCGACGCCAATCCTTGTATAGAGGCAGATCTTTGTACATGTTAGTATTTGCATAATCATTCCACTTGTACGAGTTAAAACCAGAAAATTCAGGTACGAGAGTAGATGAACTCTTGAAGGCTGTGCTTGTGAAGTCTCTGCTCTGAGTCCTGGTGTTAGAAATTCAGACTGGCTGTCATTCGCTGCGCGAAAATCTCGTCCAGGACGTCCCCTCGGAGGCAGCTTGCCGTCTGAAACCCACCAAGGACGAGAACAGGTTTGGCAAATCTGTGTAAGTTTAGTTTTTATTTAGCGTGGGACACTGAATAAGTATATATATATTGTAACGAGTTGAGCATCGCAACAAACTTAACGGTAAGAGTACCGCCGCGCCGCGATGAAACCGCGTATAGTCGCGCATGCGACAACAAACACGTGGGAATTCGGCAATAGGCGAGAGAGACAGAGAGAGCGAGCGCGCGGGCTAATCCTACAGGAACGCGCTCAGATAGCTCTCGGCCTTCGATCAGAAAGCACGCGACTTCGCTAAACGTTCTCGAGGTTACGCAAGTTCAAGGGTGTTGTGCTGTGATAACAGTGCAACGACTGGTGTGAGTGAGAGAGAGTGACGCGAAGCGAAGCGGTGTCCACGATAGCCCAGCGGTCCAGGGCGAGAACGGCTTGCAGCTTGTTAGAGACGACGAACGTCACCGCCGAAGGAGTGGAGGTTTGTGTGTGCGCAGTGCATGAGAGTGTGAATGTGTGTATGAGTATCATCCACGCGAGGGTGATACGGAGCGCGCGACCTTCACGGCGAGTCGCAAATTTGTTGGCGACTCGCGTAACATTATTTCTTTCTTGTAAAATCACGTTTATTTCGCGGTTTGAAAATATAACCGTAGTCTTATTATTTTAGGTGATTTTTGTCGTCATTTATAGACCTTGCTCGTTAAGCCCGATCCTTGTTCATTCATGCGAATACCGCCGCCTCCGCGGGCGTTATTTACAAGTAAATAGATAACGCATCTGAGCAGTCCAGCACGCACCAGGCAGCGTATAAACCCCAGACTTAAAAGCAGCTGAGATAGCTGCATGCAACGTTGGTATATCGCGGGC
>QLSS01000153.1:144890-189708 GCA_024372645.1 Trichomalopsis sarcophagae | reverse complement strand
GAAATTTTCAATATTTTCAGAAATTTTCAATATTTTCAGAAATTTTCGTAATTTTTTCAGTTTTCAAAAATTTTCAAAATTCTTGATGTAGTTAAGTCATTCCATTATTTTGTATTAGTGTCAATTTTTGAGAGTGAACTACTCTTAACAGTTGTATAGATAGCAAATTAGTGCAGAAAAGCTTAATCGTGTTTTTGACTTCTTGTAAATCGATAATGATTATTGAAAATAATCTGTTTCTCTGTTTACTGGTCTGTAACAAATTATTTTGATTTTGATCATGGCTGATTATGGTCCCAACGAAATTGTTGATATGATCATGATTTTGGGAGAAAGTGGAAATAATTATGCAGCAGCTGCCAGACTTTATGCTGAACGCTATCCCAATATGAGACACCCAAGTAATGTTACTATTCAAACCTTAACTCAAAGAGCTCGAAATAGAGCTTTTGTTCGTCAACGCCGTCATCATGAATACGACGAAAACGATCCTCGTGTTATTACCATTCTAGTGATTATTCATCTTGATCCTCACATTAGTACTCAACAATAGAAAGAGAAATAGGTATACCTCAATCAACAGTATCCCGAATATTGAGAGCGAGAAGATAACATCCTTATCATATAACATTAACACAACAGTTAACTCTAAATGATATGATTTTGCGAGTACGTTTTTGTCGATGGGCAATACGAATGATTCAACAAGATCAAGACTTTTTCAGGCACGTTCTTTTTTTAGATGAATCAACATTCAGAAACACTGGAGAATTGAATAGACATAATTGCCATTATTGGTCAGATGAAAATCCTCATTGGTTCAGGCCCATAGACAATCAACACCGCTGGAGTGTTATGGTCTGGTGTGGAATCATCAATGGCTAATTGATTGGTCCTTATTTCTTTGAAGAGAACGTGAAACTTTTTAGATTACTTCGAGACATTTTACCTGAATTACTAAAAAGTGTAGACCTAGCAACATGCCTAAGAATGTGGATCCAATTAGATGCCACCACCACATTATGCACGCATTGTTCGTGATTATTTAAACACCCGCTACAATGGCAGGTGGATTGGGCGAGGTGGCCCAGTTGCCTGGCCCCCTAGTTCACCTGATTTAACCCCTCCCGATTTTTACTTATGGGGATATCTTAAGAATGTTGTTTATGCTCAACGGCCAACAACGCGAGATAATATGATTGAACGCATTCGTACAGCTTGTGCAGCAATCCCTCGAGATGTTCAACTTAGAACCATAATACAATTCAGAGCTCGACTTGATCTTTGCATCCATCAAAACGGCGGTAATTTCGAACAATTAATCAATGGTTAACTCCAGTTAACATTCCACAAAAATACCAAACGAATAACAAAAAGGGAAAAAACAAAAAAAAAAAACAAATTAAAAAATACAAAAAAAAACAAATAAAAAAATACAAATAAACACTATAACGGTGTGATTGCTCACTCGTTATAATAGTTATGTATGTAAGGGAGAAATTATATCCGCTCGAAGCGGGCTTCTTGTAGGCTGCACGAAGCCTAACCCGGTAGACAGTATTTGCCGTGTAAAAGTCGTCCTTGGAGACGATGGCCCGCGGAGAGCGTCGTGGGTCTGCTACGCGGCTTCGATAACGATAGAACGCGGATTGAGTCGTACAAGCACGTCAGGGAAAAGGTAGAGTCAGGCGCAAATAAAAGAGAACAAAGAGTAAAGAGCAAAACAAAGTATATTAACTGATAGTTGACAGTGTTGCAGCGTAAGCGAGAGAGAGAGAGAGAGACAGGGCGAAGCATCGATAGCAATGAGAGAGAAGCAATATACGGAACTAGTACTTACAATCACACTTGCTGTTATTCGGTTGCAAATATGCCTCGTGACCTCCTCGGGACTATAGATATCCATCAATAAACAAAGGAGGCGGCGGTATAATCAGCACGCTACGCAGCAATGGGCAAAAGATGCACGTACAGGAATCTTCTATGGTACCGGTCACGAGGAAGGCACGATATACGCAAGCACGCAAGATTCACAAAAGAAAACTGTCGATAATCGAAACAAAGAGTCAAAGAATCGCGGTGAAAGTGAAGACGTCTAATCGGTATGACGGGCGACTGCCAATTGCCGCGCGGCGCTCTCTCGCGCGTTCTCTCACACACATGTTTGTGTTGGCCCTTCGGCCCGCTAGGAAGCGCGACACACACATACGTGCTCGCGCTGCTCTCTATGCCATGCTCTCGCCGCGGCTCTCTCACTTACCTGCTGTGTAGCTGTAAATAACGAGAGTGACAATAGTAATATATATAATGTATTACAAATAAATGGTGAGGAGAGAGACACAACGAGAGTACGAACGTCAACTCGTTATAACACATAAAAGCAAATAAAAAAACACATTAAAACAAATAAAAAAATACAAAGAAAAAAAAAATAAAACAAAAAATGGGATGCTAAATCCTTTTGATAACCTCCTCGATGGTGCATCCTGGGTTCGGCTGATGTCAAAGGTAATTTTCGCACAAAAGATGATTTGTTTCCAAAATCAAATGTTCGAACGTAAAATTTCTCGCTCTTTCCATTTCTGGTACCAAAAGTAGGGGTTTCCATTTGAAAAATTCGACTTGACCTTTAAATAAACTTGAAGGTCATGCTCAATGACATTGTCAAGGTCATCATCAGATAGCCAGGGAAAAATCCTAAAACTTTTATCCAAAACTTTTTTTGCTGGCATGCTTCGCCAACGAGATAATTGTGATTAAAGATTAAAATGACTCACCCTGTATTATTTTTATCAAAACACATAAAAAGAAACATTACATATACATACAACTCTAACCTGTCTGAAGAAATATAGAATACCATGAATATGTTTATACTAAACCTAATCATAATTATCAATGCAACTATAAGAATGTACATGTTTACTTAGCCTATACAGCGACGCGACTACTACTTATACAATGCGATTAAGAAATCATCTGAATGGAGTATATAAATATGTACCTCAAGGAGGGAACTACACTTATCCGTGAAAAACATTTTTCGAATTCAATAATATTATTGGCTTAATATTTAAGCTAGACATAACTAATTTATAATCCTACTTCATCTTCGTAGAAACACACAAAAACTCTTAATTATAATAACTAAACAATACAAATCTATTTTTAAATGGTTTATACATTTCATAAATGAATAATTATTATTACAATAAATTTGACGTTAACATATCACCATACTCATCTAAGATGTGTGTATCTTACAAACTAATGCATTCAAAACTTCTTATAAACTAATACTTTATATAAATATTCTATTTAAGGAAAAAATATTTGCAACTTTAACATTCCTATTTTGTGATAATTAGCGCATAATAAATATTTTAATAAACTCTTTATTATTATATCATAAGAACAATCCTTAACTTCTGCTTTTAAATTCATTTCTCATCGTTCCCATTCTACATAAAAATGTAGCTAGACATAGATCCTCTGCAGGGCTTAAACGCTACGGTCTGCATACATTTCTTCTAGCGTAGCATCAAAACCGACACTTTTGGCAATGATGCAGTGAAAAACGACCTTTACTCTCACTCTTATCCATATGTTCCCCATAGTCTCCAGTCTACACACTAATGCACTGATTCTCTGCAGACACACTAAACACAGCGTGCGGTTCAGCAAAGGTTGCCACTCGCAAGCTAAGAGCACCCTCACAATTTTCAATATATTTCAGTTGTCCCTACTCCATAGACATTCATTCCTCGAAAATGATAAAGCTAGTTTATTACATCCACATGTGCAGAGGGAAGCTCTTCGGACACACTTGCTGACCTGCGGAGACTATTCAAACCGTGACTCTCACTAAAGTAACATCACAAATGTGAGTAGTGAAAAGTATCAAAAGTTTGAAAAAGAATTTAAATAACTAAATATAGTGTTTATATAAAAAATTTTCTAAGGGAGGAAAGCTGTGATTTGCTAAGAATTATAATCGTATAATCATTTTAAAAAAATAAGGTAAGTGTAATTATGTTTCTCATTAATAAACAGTAATCTGTTCTCTTATATACAGTTTCAAATAAATTCATATACAAAATATATAAAATATTACAAAAAGTGTAGAAAAAAATAAAGAAATGCTCTGTTAATAAGTATACATAATTGCACAAAATGTATAATTTTCTGACATAACGTTTTGCTAGAGTTTAATAATGGTTTGCTAGTATTCTGTCAGTGCACGAGCACACGCCACGAAAAGCGTGAGCACAGCACACACAATCGTGTAAGCGGCGCTTACACACTCACACTCATACACACTACACGACACGCGCCTACAAGGTAGGTGCGAGAGAGAGAGAAAGAGAGAGAGAGAGAGAGAGAGAGAGAGAGAGAGAGAGAGAGAGAGTACAGCGAATGCGGGTAGAAAACAGAATTTATTAATGTTAAGTGATTTAAAAATGCATAAAATATGTACATATCAAAATAAACCTAAGTAGAAAAAATTAAAATAGCTGAACAAAAATATTGACAAACTCTGACAAAAAATGTGTTGAAAAATGTAAAACATTACTTTAATAGTAAATATGTATTTAGTTAACAAACACTTTTTTCATTAATCTTTTCTTTTAATAGTCCTCTTTAGTATAAGAATCCTTCAGATTTGATAGAATTATGAGTAACGTTAATTTAATAGTATAATGATTAATTTGCAACAAAGTGTTATTTTAGAATATCTCTAGCAATAATATACGGTGTTTTTCCATGACATTTTAAATTTAATTTTCATGTTAGTATCAAACATATCACTTTAAGGATTCTCTTTATATTTTTTATTATCAAACATTCTTATGTAAAAAAGGTGAATATGGGGAAGCCTGTATATCTATATACGATAACTTTTACTAAATTTTATATACTTGTATACGCGTAAACTTTATAAACTAAAAATTTATATGCATTTATTCTATATTTATCTGTGAATACGATATGAGGAAAGCCGCATAAGACGTATCAACGAAAAAATCCTTTATCAATAACCTAGAGTGCTCATGTACAGGGTGAATTTTGTGCATTCTTGATGTGATAACCCATTTGTGATATATAATTTAATTAGGTATATTTATTTTATGTACGTATACATGTATATAAAATTCACTTAATATAAAATAAATTAAATTAATCTCAATAGATTTCCGGATATACTATATTTTACGTATATATGTTATGACGAGGAACGTTGTTAACTCGTTATAACCTCCCCAGCATACAATCATTGTATTATTTAATGTAAATTAGTTACATGTTACAGGTGAGCAGCGGCAGAGCAGCGAGAGGGAGCACACCATGACGGTGAGTGGGGAGAGAGAGAGCGAGAGCTTCGCGCGCGAGACTTAGAACGCGCTCGACAGATTCGTTCAAGCTAGCTGACGAGAGACAGCTTCAACTAGGTCGCGCTATCTACCTCGAGATTACAATTACGAATTCGTATGCGTGGGTGACCGGTGCTCTTTGTGACGGCATCACGGCTACGTCTAAGGCTTTTTCGTGCGTCCTCGCCTCGACTCCGTCCGACCTGTGACTACGCCAACTGGCCTGCGAAGGAGACGTCCTGGGTTCAAGCATACCCGAGAGCGAGCGAGAACCGCCAACCGTAAGTGTCAGCTCTCTGATTCTCTCTCTCTCTCTCTCTCTCTCTCTCTCTCTCTCTCTCTCTCTCTCTCTCTTTCTCTCTCTCTCTCTCTCACTAGCTCTCTCCTGATCTCTAGCTACGTCGTTCACCTGCGTCTCGCACACCCACGCGTGGGCTCGTGTATCTTATTTTGAGTGCAGACAATACATCCCTTTCTTTCTAAATCTAACGTCTGAGTTCGGAGTCATTTCTGCTGACCCACTTCCCGTCTCCTCTAAACTACGTTCCCCGCCGCCTCCGCGGGCACGCGTATCGCTTCACGATACTCGTGCATGCTAACTGTAGCTAGCCATATTTAACCTTGTCCGGTCCACTGCGAGCCTCGAGTACATCCCGAGGAAACGAGACCTTGTCTCGATTATTTCGAGGTGATTCCCGCGACAGCAATTGCATTGCACGCAACTAACGTCTGAGCGATTGCTGCCGAAAGCTTCACCCCGTTATATTGGCGCCCATTCGTTAGTGGCCTTTCATTTATTAGAGGACGGATTGTTTAGCGGAACGCGCAGTTGCTTTTCGAGTCGAACAAAGAAAATAAAGCGACACGCACGAATTGGGGAAAGTTCGTAAAAGTCAAAATAAAAGGTAGAAGCGAGGTGAGAATACTTCGACGCGAGTGTTTATTGACATTGCTGCGAGCACGCAAGAACGCAATTGTAAACTCTCCGAGTCGTCGAAGCGTAGGCATAGTTCGCGGCACGACTAGATTTCGAATATTTCCAGAATATTATTTCGACGCCGCGGAATTTCGGAACGAATCTCACGAGTAGGTAGCATACAGTTCGTGTCGAGTAGTTCGCTCGCTAACTGTAACACTGTAGCACCTACCATAAGAAGCGGTAGAGCAGTGTAGCTCCCGCACGCGGAAAATTGAAGGCAAGAGTCGACGCTGGCAACCTAGCCTACTGTGTGGCGTCACACGCACAGTAGCAGCCGACTCGCTGACGGCACGAAGCCGTTCGGCGAACAGCGGAGATACTTGCGAACGCGCACTGTAGTCGCAATAGTATAGGCTAGATAGAAATACTTTGCGTATTAACATTTGGATATTGTAATTATCAATTTAAATAATTGCGAATTCGCACACGTATTTACTTAGTGTTCTGAGATTGAAATTTTCTTTTTAATAAACAGCTATAAATTAAGCGAGAATTTTAACGCAAGAATAATTCTGTTTAAAATCTACGATTGTTTTTTTTACTATTATAAAGACATTAGGAAACGAAGGAATATTCTCGGAAAACTCCAAAAAAAGAAAATAGAATTAGGAGCTCTCAGTTCTGCGGATCGCTCGAATAAACAATTTAATTGTTGCACGGTTAATACTGGAAGAAATCAAAGAATTTTTTTTTACTATTTCCGTGTCCCTTTAAGGTTCGAATTGGTTTTGTTTTTTTTTGACCCACTTAAATCACTAGCTTACTCTGTACAAGTCAAAGTACAAATTTGGTGGTGATTGTAGACTGAGAGACGACTTATAAAATAAATAAATACAATTGAATATTGTTTCTTTTTTTTTACAAATAAAGGGAGTGATAATTTTTCTTCGACGAGCAAACAATTAGATTTCTTTTCCTCTCTCGTTCGTGGTTAAGAAATATATATATATATATATATATATATATATATTTCGTTGGATTCGGTTAGCGTTATATAAACTACTACGGCACATAAACAAACAATAAATAAGATAATGGATAATAGTAGATAGGCTATAGGCATACCAAAACATAGGCATACTAAAACACCCCCTCTCCTCTCAGTGTTTTGGTACCCGATGGAAGAGTAGGGATCACCTCTCTCTCGCCAAGATACTAAAACACCCTCTCTCCTCTCAAAGTGTTTTAGTACCCGATGAGAGAGTGGGGATAATTTTTCCTCTCTCTCTATTATGTTTTGGGATGCCTATAACGTTCTCTACTTTTTTTAAAATTTTTTTAATTTTTTATTTTATTTTACAGTTTATGCTGATAGAACAATTTTATGAGTTTGACGTTGTGCAATGCACAGGTCATCTTGTAGCTTGGATTATGATTTGTGCATACTGTGACGCACTTAAAAGATGGTTTTGACGGATAGCCATACTGTTCAATATTGTGAACAGGAAATTTGAATCGTTGAAGCCATTTCTGTTTTAATGCATCCATTACAAAAATTTTTGATGCATCATGTAAAGCGTCACGAAGCAAGTTTCCGATTTGAGAGTAGTCATGTCCATCCGTTTTCCACCTGATGCCACGATAATTATGTTTGAGCCATTTGTTTTCCCTTTGCATTTTGTCTGAGAGTTTTTTCCATGAGAAGGGATTTTTGAATGTTAGAACAATAGGATCTGCACTATTTTCCTCGAGAGGTATGATTGCTAATTCCTTTGGAATATAATCTTCTTCGGTTTGCTTGAAACTAGTCATGTCTACTGCATATTCCATTTTCCGGTGCAGCCTAGACGAGCTTCTTGACATTCCCACTGATAGGATTGTACTGAACGATGCGATCGTGTAAGATTAGGCAGTATGCTGAAGTGTTAGCAGGAAAATCTTTTTTAGCCTCAAACTCCAGACGTACATCGACAGGAGCGCTCTTGAGAGATTCGTTTTGTCGTGAACAGTCAATAACTATGAGTGGTTCATTCTTGATGAACATAGGCTTTGTCAGCAATGGCTGCGGATCTCTTCCATAGTATGATTTTTGAAAATTAGCATACATATCATAGAGAATTGCATACTGATTGTTATATATATCGAGATTCATATTGTTGTATGGATAATATTGTGAATTTAAGAAAAGTTTCACATTACTTATCTCACAATGATCAAATCTACTGGCATTTGCAGTTCTTGCAGCTTTTCTCTTTGTTTGTTGTCCGAGAATTACAAAACGAGGTTTCTAAAATTGATTTGAAGTTTTCACTGTCCAGACGTGTTTATTCGTGCTTGGAAGAAGAGGATATTCAAATAACTCCCAAGAACGAAAACACATAGAGATGGAGTTATCCTTACCAATGAAATTCAATAGCTGGATTTTTTGTTTATCTGATGCAATAACATATGGCATTAACCATTCTATCTTTGTTATTTTTACTTCACAATCTTCATAAGTAGTTACGCCAGATGATGTAGTTCCATTCTGGATTATTTCATTTAAGTCGCTTCTCGATCTTGTAAGAATGAGCTCATGCTTCATATTAACTATAATTTTTTTATAGTCTTCTGCAAACCCAAGATCATACTCAGCGGAATCGCTACGTCAAAGTTTCCCTTTTCATCGACAAACGTTTTGGTATCTTCTTCATCACCAAGCCAGCCTGCGTTTTATAGCATGTTATTCTGATTCGAGTTAAATGAAGTCCATCCTTTCATGAGACTGCTCAAACCAACATTTTTACTTTTATCTATCTCCACAGCATTAATTTCATAACGAATTTCATCAAACAGATGACAAATGCCATTGTTCACGAATTTAGTTTTAGTTGGTGCTGTTAAACTATCTTTTAGTTTCAATTTTCCACATACGTGGATAGAACTACGCGATGGTAAGAGGCATAGATCTTGATGTTGTATAGAAATACGAATTTCATCACTATTATCAAAGCTTAATGATGAGTATGGTTGATGGGCGTGTACCTCGTAATGAGCAATAGACTCATCGAAGACGACACCTGATTGAATGCTTAGAATTACGTCCATTTTTCTGGAAGCAGCAAAGAATTATACATGTGAATTTTTTCCACGAACTTTTAGTCCTAGGCTTTTCAGAAACTGAATGCTCTTCCGTGTTAACGGTTTGACTTTCTTTGGTCGACTGATGAGTGGTTGACATGATGGCTGACTTATATATGTTCCAGAATTGTAAACGATACCCATTATACAGATTTGATGTGAAGTCTAATAGTAATTTCCTCTCCTCGAAAATTCACCAAATTTCCGTCCTGATCTACAATTCGAATTTGTAGATGATCTATGCACTTGACACTGAGTGGTAGATATATCACATGAGACGGAACTTCTAAGATTTTATATCCTGGAGGCACTCTGGGAAAGAACTCATGGATTGTATGAACTTTCTTATTATTGATGTAAGCACCTGCAGTAATGTTGCACTCTACTCTGAGTGCATTGATTCTCAATATTTTCACAGGTAAATCAGAGCTGTGTTGAATGTTCTCTTTGAGAATGCGAGGAGCGAAGCCAAGGAGACGGCCTATTGAATCGCGAGGTTTGAGATCTATCTGATGACTGCAGAGAATTTCACTTCTGAGAGTATTGTTGTTAGCTTTCAAAGAAAATTAAATTCCTTTGTATTTCAAAATTTCTTGTAAAAATTGATTTATAGCATCAATTTCATAGCTGCCCGTAGGGATAGTGATAATATTATTTTTGCTCAAATGAAGTTTATTATTTGAATGGTCAACATTCGGATTAGAGTTGAATGTTAAAAGTTCAACTAATCCCAAGACAAAATTTTTATGCTGTGGTAGTTTAATCGAAGGAAAATATTGCGCTTCTAAGACAGATGAGTTTCCTGAGAGACACAGAGTGAAGCTATCTTCCATGACTGATCGGATGCTAATGAATCTATTCGTCTGCGAACATCTCTTTTATATTCTCCCAGCTAAGAAGTAGAGACAAAGATGTCCACATATAAATGAGTCAAAATTTTGATATCTTTTGTAATTGCATTTCACTTCCTTCACGTTAAAATACATCATGAGATCCTTGGGCGGTTTGAGATCACCAAAACTATCGAAATAAAGTACTTTAGGACCACGTTTGCGATAGCAAACCCAATGAGTGGCTCTATTTTGAAAATCGTCCAAGTTTACCACTGCTGTTTCATTACGCCATGGACCATCGGGTGGTAGATTATTTCTCATGAAAACACCACGGAAATCTGAAATTTCCATCATATGAGCATATTTTTTTAGATCGTAGTCAGTCAGTGCACGATTTGGCAAAGTTAAATTGAAGTTTTTTTTTTTTCTATTGACTTGATGACCACGACCGATATGAGGTTTCATAAATAATTCCATTCCACTTTTATAGGGCTTAAGATGAAGACCTTTGCCTAAGGCAATAGCTTCTATGGTCTCGTTATGCCTCTTACTTTCTTCATAATTCTTCTGCGCAGCTTTAGCATCATTAACTGCTTTAGCTATTTCAGCAGCACCTCCTGCTAGAGCACCGGTGGCACTTAGTCCTGCGAACAATGGAATGAGAAAAGGAAGAACTCCACCAATTTTTGATGGAAGCGGCAGAACACGTGGAATGATAACTTTTTTCTTTCAACCTACACTTTTAACAGCTTGACGTGCACCCTTCAAGGCTGATTGAATAACCTTGCGAGAACTTTTACTTGTTGACATTGATTTTTTAGCTGCAGTCACTAACTTATTAAATTTCAATCCCATTCCAGTTTTTCCTTTTAATTTCATAGCATTGCTAACAGCAAAAGCAAAAGCTTTTTCAACAAGACTAGCATCCTTAGCTCTGACACGTTGCATAGCTTCCTCAGCAAGTATCTTGTCAGCAGCTTTACGATCTCCGTTTTTATCTGAGTAAGCTATATCATGTTTTTTACATGCCTGATCAAGCGGATTAATGCCAGGATCTCCTCTTTTCATTCGCTTTTTCAATTTGGTTCCGGGACCACAGTATTGATATCCAGGAAGATGCATTTCAACAGGTAAGTCATTGATAACTTTATCAAGCAATCCATAGCCTTTCGGCTGTTTCTGAGATTTATGTATGATCATCTCTCTTCCAGCGTTGATTCACAACTGACGTTCATGGTATAAAACGAGCGTTTATATTTCGAGAGCTCAATGTTATATTTGACTCTGTTGAGTGAACATGGATTTTACCGAGCAGAACGTCAAACTCCCCGTGACAAATTTCGATTTTGGAAAAGAGAAGAAAAAAAAGCGTCATGGGGAATTACTATCAGATAGTATACGAGCACTTTTCTGTGGGCCATCAAACTGTGGAAAAACAAATAGTTTATTGGCTTTAATTACACACCCCAATGGTCTTCGGTTTGATAATTTGTATGTATACTCTAAATCCTTGAATCAGCCAAAGTATCAATTTCTCAAAAATGTCCTGGATCCGATTGAAGGAGTATCATATCTTCCGTTCAGTGAGCATGAATCTGTAGTATCTCCAGATGAAGCCCTTCCAAATTCAATAATGATTTTTCATGATGTGGCATGTGAGAAGCAGGATAACGTTAGAGCATTCTTCTGTATGGGGAGACATAAGAGTGTAGATAGTTTCTATCTATGTCAATCTTATGCTCATATAGGAAAACATCTCATTAGAGATAATGTCAATTTATTAGTAATTTATCGACAAGATGATGTAAATCTTAAACATATGTATGAAGATCATGTGAATACCAATTTAACTTTTAACGAATTTCGGAATCTTTGTTCTGAATGTTGGAAGAATGATAGATATGGATTCATCGTTATTGACAAAGATAGACCGATGAATGAGGGTAGATATAGAATAGGATTTGACTGTTTTGCAATAAAAAAGGAATTATGAGTCTCGAACTTGCAGTTCAGTTGTAGACATCGCCACGTAAGCATGTCAGACTTCACGATAGAGAAGAACGTTCTTAGCGAGCTCTTGCGAGCTCGTGAGGCTATTAAGAAAAAATACACTATATTAAAACAGGTGAAAGATGACTTTGAGAAAGTCATCGGTGATACTCTAAAACCAGTCATCACACCACTTGAGAAACTTGTTGAGATGAAAAGTGAAAGCGCACTGCAGCAACCATTTAATCATATTTTGGATAAAAACAGCAACAGTAAGAAAATGAAAAAACGAATAGGAATTGATCGATCGAGTTTGCTCAACGATCAAAATAAGAACAATAAATCAAGTTTAATGGATTATACTTTTTATGATGATGATGATGATGAAATTTTTGACACAATAATCAATTCTACATTTAAATCCGCTAGTGGAAAAAATGAATCAGCTGAAGACTTTTTATCATTGCTAAATAAAAACCGTAGAACGATTGATAATATATACGGAGTGCGAAAGGTTGATGAAGTGTATATGATTGGTGATTCAGATATTGAATTTGATGATAAATATGTCAAAGTTAGAAATGAAAGTTATCCTAAAACGAATGGACTAATGGAATTGCTATTTATAAAATATCCGGATGATCTTCTTCTGAGCTCATCAGACCGTGCAAATTATTGCAATATTTTGAATTGCAACAAATGCTCATCAGAAAAAATTCAGCAAAGATGAATCTATACGAATGTCGAGAAGTAATAAATATAAGAATGTTTTAGCACCAATGTTCCGCAGCACTCCACGTAAAAAGAACGTAAACAGCAGCGGAGGAGGACTTATACCTAATTATAAAATAGCTAAGAAAAATTCTTCCATTGATCTCGTCTACTGGGATGATCCAAATGAGCTTACTGAGAAACTTCGATTATTGATTGCCGAACGATCAGCTGGAAATAATAATCACGTCAATGAAATCCAGTCGATTATTGAGGAATTATGCGAAGCTGGGCAAATATATATTGACATGCAACTTTCTATTTCGCATTAGTATTAGCATGAGTCTCGATGTGTTTGGAAGAAAACTTGAGGGCTCACAAGTGAGTCGCGGTCCTCCAGGCAATGGTTTCAATTTTACACCGGACGGTGATTTTGATTTAGAAAATAAGCGACTTTGCAACCTAGGACAGCCCATTCATCCAAACGATGCAATCACCTTGCACTCACTGAAAGTTATTCTACAAACTGAAATAAATTATATAGCTGCTAAAATTGCTGGAATTGGTGAAGTTATAGAAGAATATAAGCAGCAAGTTGAAAAACAGCAATTGGAAGTGAATACAAAATTGCGTTATCTTTATAGTACAACTCTTCGCAATTACTCTGGTGTTGATTATATCATTGAAGAAGTGAATAAACAATTAAAAGTTTGTATAGACAATTTTCCAGATGGATTTTCTTCTACTGTAAACGATGATGGAACGTCAAAGAGTAGCTGAAGAGCTACACAAGCCAGCACGTCGGCGATACAAGAGAAAAAAATATGACATACGTGGAATAGACGAGACTTGGCAGGCTGATCTTGTAGAAATGATACCATATTCTAAAGAGAATAAAGGTTTTCATTACTTACTCACTGTCATAGATATATTTTCAAAGTATGCATGGGCCGTGCCAGTCAAGTCAAAGAGTGGTAACGATGTTACTACAGCTATGAAGTCAATACTGAAAGAAGCACGAGTGCCGAAGAATCTACAAACTGACCAATGAAAAGAATTTTACAATTCAATTTTTCAAAAACTTATGAAAAAGCACAATATACACTTATACTCTTCGCATAGTAATCTTCATGCAAGTATATGCGAACGATTCAATAGAACGTTAAAAAATGCAATGTGGACAGAATTCAGCAAACAAGGAAGCTATAAATGGTTGGATATTCTACCTAACTTGCTCAAAGCATACAATTCGAGAAAACATCGGACAACAGGAATCGAGCCTGAAAATGTTACACTGGCAAATGAGCGAGAAGTCAAGAGACGTTTTCCAAATGAAAAGTCGCCAGTGAAAAAGCCGAAATTTAAAGTAGGACATAAAGTACTAATAAGTAGGATAAAAAATGTTTTTTAAAAAGGTTAAACGCCAAACTGGTCAACGGAAATTTTCACAATAACGCGAGTTGTAAAAACGGATACAGTAACTTACTACCTCAAAGATTATTATGATAAACCCGTCTCTGGTGGCTTTTATGAAACGAAAATTCATAAAACTATGTATCCGGAAATTTATTTAGTAGAAAAAGTTTTAAAGAAAAGTGGTAAACGCGTATATGTTAAATGGTTAGGACTTAGTGACAAGCATAATAATTGGATAGATAAAAATGAGATTGTATGAATTATTCAAGGTTCAAATAAATAAGAAAGCAATTCTTATTATATTTAATAATGTATTTATTCATGTAAATTGCACACAAGTTTGAAGAAATAAATAAATAGTATTTAACAATTATCAGTCTTTGTATTTCACTATTTTAGCATGTGGTGAACTTGAAAGAAGTTCCACCCTGATATGTTATAAATAAACTAAGTTTATTTGTTATGTTAGAGAGATTATTGAAAAATTCTTGATCTTTCAAGATTGCTGATGGGATCTTCCCGGGCAGAAATATTTGAAAGCTGTCATCGATCTCAGCCACGATCTTTGTGCCGAATCTCGTCTTTACTTCCTTGAGTGCAGTCACTATGTACTCATGATCTTTTCTCAAGTCCGTGACTTTCTTCTTAGGCAAGAACTCACGCTCAGCAATCTTGTTGAGTGCAGATAGATCCATTCTGAAATGTAAAAAATAAGAATTTGTGTTAGAGAAAAGATTTTCTTTGAGAACAAAAAAAAAAAAAAATTGTGAAAATCAGCTAAGAACTTACTTGGAAATGTTAAGTGAGTCTTGGTTTCTTCTCCGAAGGAAGGTAATTTTCAAGCTCGACTGCTCGAATGTGCTCTTGACCGTGGTGCATCGGTTCATATAGCCCATTCCCCACCATGATGACTGCCCCTTCCATCGCCTCTTGTAGAATATCCCTTCTATCGGAAGATGCCTCCTCCATCGATGGATTCCATTCGTGCATTAGCTCCTCACAAACATCGTATTCGATAATGATTTGTTCACCTGTATCGTCATAAAGTGTCATCCCCACTCGTGCTGCGCTGTTTTCATTGGTCCCTATCCCCCCATATCCCTTCTCTATCTCCCCCACTTTTTCTTCTCCTGTATCAGCCATTTTTTCATTCCCCTCCATTTGAATTACAGCCAGCGCCATCTGTTCCTCAATAATTCGGTAATGACCCCAAGGCAAAGTGCTATGAGGTGATAAATATCTTTAATCATCTTGCGGACTTAGTGCTATTTTATTCTGTTTTTCAGTATGCACTACATGTAATTTAGAGCGAATGTTGCACTGCTCACGTTTAACGATAATTTGTTCTTCAAGACATTTTCGATAATCTTCGAACGTGATTGTTTACACTCGATTTTATGCCTTTGGCTTTCTTCACAGTCTCAGATATATCTATTAAAATACTATACATTTTGCTACGTAGACCAATAAATTCCGTCATAATCTTGCCACAACATTCATCTTTCATTAATCCAGGCACTTTTTTATTG
Organism: Trichomalopsis sarcophagae; assembly: GCA_024372645.1. Classification (NCBI taxonomy): domain Eukaryota; kingdom Metazoa; phylum Arthropoda; class Insecta; order Hymenoptera; family Pteromalidae; genus Trichomalopsis; species Trichomalopsis sarcophagae. The sequence goes on along the minus strand of QLSS01000153.1, from coordinate 173,819 downwards.
ACACGCGGGATTCCAAATTGATTGTTCTCTTTGTAATCAGAAGTATCAAATTTATGCAAGTCTTCTTTCATTATTTTATACATATCCACGTCAACAACTTCATATATCAGAATATCTGTGTCGGTGTAAAGGAGTTTACATTTTTCCCCAAGTCGTCGCTTCATATATGAATAATGAAAATCGTATAACAATGTTTTAGACAAATCGAGAATGCTGAGACCAACGTATATTGGTTTTTTAATTGTAATACTTGTTCTCTTTAGCTGTATAGCAACTAAATTTTCATCAAAGATAGCACAACTATGGAAATTTGGTTGAGCTATACGTGCTTCTGCTCCATATCGACCAGTGAATTTATTCACTAATCGCACATCAACGCGAGATTGTTCTCGCTCGATACACTTACCATATACTGCATTAATTAATAACTTGTAGTAAAGCTTTTCAAACTCATTCTTGGCCTGCTTTCTCTTCTCTGTATTAAATTCATCATATGGTTTGAGCCAAGGTTTCTGCTCAAAACTCAGAATCCTATGCACTTTTTTTAGTCGAAGTCCATTATCTAATACCTGTTTTAACGCAAGATAATGAATGACATACCTTTTCTTATCATTCAAAGTAGTCAACAGTTTCTTTTGCTTTGAGCCAGGGGGTGTACGATGCTCTGCACAAAAAGGCAAATCTTGATGATCATCATGTATTTCTTCATGATACTCTAAATCCACTTCAGCAAAGTAGCCTGTATCAGAGTCTGGTGGTGCATTGAAAAAATTTGAATTCGTTTCATATTCGATCCAATTGAATTTTCCCACTGGTAAATACTGCACCATGGCCCATCCATAAAGATTATTAATATCAAAATATAAGAGTGTCTTCGTTTTCTGATTCTTATCGTATGATGATCCCGTGTACGGATTGTTCGCCTTAGCATACCGATTGCAACATTGACTTATTCCTCCTCGAATGCCTGCTTCAATAAACATCAGCATATCTATATCTGTAAGAAGCTCCAATTCTACTTTTGTCATTTTTAGAGCTGCTGAAAATGTGAGACCTAGAGTCGTGTAAAAGTGTGCAGGACATAAACTATACGCTTTCAGAGATGTCTCTCGAAAACTTTTGAAGACGTCAGCTAATAATAAAACATCTGTTTTCAAGTACAAATCTGAATATTCACCCAAAGTTTTTATAGTAAACATATTCCATACTGTAACAGCATGGTGATAGTCTTCGTCAATAATATGAGAATCTGTTAGTTTATTGTAAAACTCATTCTTCTCTGGCAGTTTTGTAGTCATCAACTTGTCGAATCCATCTACGAAATCATATGGAAATATACCTTTTCGTCTAAGAAGATTGATTTGCTCATCTGTAAATCCATCATTTTTAAACTCATTCACTGCTATCGGCACTGTTTCCAAATATGATGCAAGCTTTTCCAACGATGATGGTAAAAAACGCCATGAATCTATAAATTTAAAACTGATGTCACAGTCATCTATATACTTCGTAAATGAAATATATTTTTCTTTGTTGTGAGGTATCAGAGATACTCGTCCCTTCATTATTGTAGAAGTTGCGATCTCTTTCAAAATGAAGTGTGTATCATAATTAAGGTTATGAAAGATAACCGGCACAAACCTCGAATCCTTGTAATTTAAATTGCATGAATTGTGAGCTGCACCTCTGAAACTAAATAGAAAAAAAGTCTTACATGCTGTACAGCATTTAAGTCAAATATTTGTATACATTAAAAACTAACGTACCGTCCTGTTAGATGCCAATGGTCTCGTACTGCGAGTTCTTCACTTTTGATAGGCTTTCGGCATATATGGCAAACAGTTGACTTCCGAAAAGATAATTCTTCTAGATCTGTAAGTCTCATTGGTTTTGGATTTTTGTAGAGTAGATCAATCTTTACACTAATTCCTTTCAGTTCTCGAACAAACCATTTTGCCGGTGTCTCTTCATCTTCATTTTCTTGTCTGTGTGATTTATAAACAGATAAACTATCATCAAAGCTGCACTTTATATAATAGCCTATGCTATATGCTTCATGAAGCTGAAAAGCATTTTCATTTTCAGTAGGCTTTAACAAACATTCAAAATCTGCATAAATAACAAAAGGAACTTTTTCACTTTTATTGTAATCTTCAAATTTAAGAATGTTATTCTTAAAGTCAGGCAAATTAATTCGACATTTATTTAAATTTTTGCAATCATTTGCGTGCATTTCCAGCCTTTCTTCACAGTAAAATATTTATAAACACCTTTCGCAGTGGTATGATTTTACATGAGATTTACTTAATTGAGTGCTTAAAAGTCGAGACAGATATTCAATCCAAACGTAGTGGTATTTAGGCAAGCTTCCGCCATCATCATGATTATTTTCTTCATTTTCATCTATGTAAAAGTCTTGAATGAGGAGTAGATTAACATGTTTTTCTTTCTTTTCTTTTGTAATATGGCATGGCGATACTTCAAACTTGGCATTGTACTTTTTTAATATGTATACATTTATTGAAATATCATTTAATTTTTCGAATTTCGGAACATCTTTTAGTTTTACTGGAAATTCTATATCCCCAAAGTTCAGCTCCTTCTCATTCAAACGATATTGATTAACTCTATTGGGATTAGTTTCACTAGGATACAATGCTGAAAGTATAGCATACTTGAAACATTGATTATCATTATTACGAACATTAACACATGCCTTTTTCTTTTCTATAAACTTTGGAAGTGGAATGAAGGAACTCCCCTTGATTGGAGAATATTTTTTCATGTTGATACACAAACTGATAATACTCGTCAGGGTCCAGCCAGAATCTTTCTCCTGGAATTCTTCAAACTGGATGAGAATAGGTTCTTTGATATGATCCTTGAACCATTCTTCCAAATTCGTTGACATGAATGCTGTAACACTGTCACTTGTAAAATATTTAATGTCTGTCGTTTCCTCACCATTTTTTTGCATAGAAAATTCTGCGATAAAGTCAGAATTTATTTTCACAGCGTTATATTAATTCAAGCAATCTTCTACTTTAACCTTGAAGAGCTTTTGCGCATCGTTCAAAAAACTTAGAATGTCTACATGCTTTATGTTTCCAACTACACCTGTTGTAATTCGATTTTGAAACGCAGATTTTACGTCTCGCCATTCAACTCTAGCTTCAGTAGCTTCCGATTGTAGACCACCTCCTTGCTGAAGATGTTGTTCGAGTTGAACTTGCACACATGAAAGATGTGTCATACAAGTTTGATATTTCTGCTTTTCTCCTCTTGCAAGATTAGCTTTTTTTTCGCAAAGTATCACGCACTACTTCAACAAGTCGTTCAAAAAGTTGAAATGAAGCCATATTTACTTTTTTCACTTATCACTCACGAAACAGAATTGTATAAAGAACTAGTTTCGTGTACTGTAGTAGACGAAGTCTGCTCCTCACAGTAAAATTTCTTGCTTTATATGGACGAGACCACGAAAGAAACTACCAATGAATAGGAAGTTTGACAAGGAGAAGGGATATTTTTTTTTGGAAGGATGGATTTTCTATATTTGCTCCAATGAGAAGTGGTCATCTTCGACATAAAAAACTGAGGAGCAAGTCATAACGAGGAGAAGGGATATTTTCTTAGGAGGGGATGAATTTTCTATTTTAGACCAATGTGGTCTATCCTTCTTTTTGACAACCAATTGTGTGACAACCAAGGTGGAGTTTTTTCTTATATAAGCAGGATGACAACATCTGTTCATTTACAATAAATTCGTCTTATAGAACTAACTGTACGAAGCTGCAAGATGACTGCAATGTGTGAATACAAAAAGATGTTTCAAAATACCATACTGAAATATCCGGAAGAAAATGTTTATATTGTTGACATACAAGGATTTCAAAGAATTGCTGCAGATACTTTTATTTTCAAGGAAATTAGTTTTCAAGTCCTCTTCAAGTCTCCAATGCCGTGGGAAGAACTTACTGAGGAAGAAAAATGTATGATACATTGGCTAGAAAAAAGTCACCATGGAATTGAATGGAATTCTGGTGACATTCCATACCATCGACTTCAACATGTCTTACAAATCTTTACACGAGATGTTAAAAAGATATTCGTTAAGGGAGAACAGAAAGAACTGTGGTTGCAAAATTATTTGCCGAATACGTAAGTATTTATACATTCCTTCAGTTTTTTTTCATGCTTTTAATACTTCAATTTATCCAACAATATTTTTTTTTTCAGTCTAATATGTAATGTCGAAGATCTTGGATGCCCTCCGCGAGAGAATATAAAAAGTAATAAAAATTATTTTTGCTTGCACCATCATCTTTCTATTAGAAGAAAACCATCGTGTGCCGTCCACAATGCTCTTTCAATAAGAGCATGGTTATTAAATTATTTGTCTGAAAAATTTAGTCAAGACGAAGTTGATAATTATTCGCACACCTATCGTTAAATAAAAGTTTGAATTTTGGGAAAACTCCCGCCAGTGTCCGTCGTAGATTAACCGGAGCTGACGCGCATGCGCATCAGCTTCTGTTAACCAACGGTCAGCGCTGGCGGGAATTTTCCGGAATTCAAAGTTTTAATTAACTGTGAGGTGTTTACAGTTGTTTTTTTTAATTATTTTTTTTATAAATTTTATTTACATTTACATGATCTATTATTATTTCATTATTAATAATCCTCGGTAAATTGCGTTGTTGTTGCTGTGGTCGCTGCTGTTGCTGTTGCTGCTGCTGTTGCTGCTGTTGCTGCTGCTGTTGTTGCTGCTGCTGCTGTTGCTGCTGCTGCTGTTGCTGCTGCTGCTGCTATTGATGATGTTGCTGCTGATGTTGTTGAGTGCTGCTTTTGACAGCACTCTTGGCACTACTTTTGGCAGCACTCATAGCGCTTGCATTTTTGCCGACACTGGTGGTCCTCTTCAATTGTAGGAAGCTGCGTCTCAGTGCTGGTCTTGCTACTTCTGAAAAATAAAACAAAAGAAAAAATTAAATAAATGTATTGTAAAAATAAATAAAACATTAATTAAGATTTAAGCATTTTTTTACCTGAGGAGTCCATTGTTGATGATTCCGGGTTTGGTGTTGTCTCTCTCTCTTTCTTACTCTCTCCCACCTTCTTCGTCTGCTCATTTCCCATTTGTTCTGTAAAAGAAAGAATAAAATTATTATTATTTTTTAAAAAACATAAGGTGATATAAATTTATTATAAATTAAATATTTACCAGTTGCTTTCCTCTTCTCAATCTTGGGAATCGGTCCAAGATAGCGTATGCTTTTGCGATCTTGGACCGATAGGCACGACGCGCAACTCGAAGATGTTCCGCTTGAACTGGAACTCGAACTAGAGCTCGAACTTGAACTCGAACTCGAGCTCGAGCGAGACCGTCTTCTTCGGGTCGTCGAGGATTGCCGAGGCAGCTCAGCTGTCGGTGATCGTCGAGGCTGCTCAGCCGTCGGTGATCGTCGAGGTGGGTCAGCTGCCGGCGATCGCCGCGGCGGGTCAGCCACCGGGGATCGTCGAGGCGGGTCAGCTGTCGGCGATCGTCGCGACGCCAATTGCTGCAAAGCAGCATTCGGTGGTTGTGGCACTGAAACATTAAAAAAAAATTCAAATAAATCAATTAAAAACTTTAAAAATTCGTGACTTTAAAGTGGAATAATAAGAAAATTAACTTACATGTTTCTACTACGTCTATGGCCCAGGACACGTAGTCTAGCATTGTCAGGAGAGTCGGTGCGTTGGTGATCAGCCAACGTATACGCTCCTGAGCATCCCGTAGACTGCGACGGCTCTGCGAAGGCTGCATTGGTAAACTTTTCTTCGAAGACATTTTCTTGACAGCTTGCAAGAAAACCTGTGACTGACTCTGGTGTATCTTGAGGGGTTATTTATATTCGAAAACAGGAGCACACTTTTCATTATTTTGCCGAAAATCCACTGATTTGCTGAGCTTATTTTCCCACTACTTTCCTGAAAAGTCCTCTAATTGGAGAAAAATATCCCTCCCTTAATTTTAAAAACACCTTCCTTGACCATGCTCCTCCCCGTCAAAAAAGAAATTCATTTGACTTCGAGAGATAATCTATGAAAATGAGAGGCTCAAGAACAGAATCGGAACCTAGAATACCTCGTACAAGAGTTAGTTGAAGCCAGCCAAGTGACCAACGCCTCACTACTGCAAGCGAATACGTAACCGAGCAAACAGGTGCACTTTCAAGACACATTCAATATCAGACATATTGAGCCGAATGCGCATAGCATTCGGAATTCGGGAATGAATCCCACAGCAAGTGTCTTTCTACCTGCAGCAGAGGCGAGAGTCAATTATATGCAAACAACAGCTCAACAACAACAACACCTACAGGGGGTTCCTAGGAAGGGGTTTCGCTAGCTCGCTGCGCTCGGGCGCTTATACACGCCGTGCCGTAAAGTGCGACTTATTCCACTAGTATCGTAATGTGCTAATTACGGTACTATATTGATAATTGCTGCATTTATATGTAAGCAATAACAAATGCTCCGTTGTCACTCACTTTTTTTCATACTTTTATTTTTTTACAATTTTTCTCCCCATACTCGACCTTACAGTACTACTTCACCACGTCAATACAAAAACTACTACTCAACAACTCGGACAATACCAATTTTCTGAAGATAAATTCAATTCCGCCATTGTAGTGGTGTTGATATTTACACAAGAATAGTGAAACCATAACAAGCATCCCACACTTTGATCTTCATTACTAATAATTTTTCTGCATTTTCCGCAATGAAAAATATATGCCTTCTTTTTAATCGCAATGCGAGTTTGAGAACCTTGAAATGCTTTCTTTTTCATAAAACTTTTCACAAGATTTAGATCAACTGCATCTTCCATAAATGAATCTGATATAACTTGAATATTCTTAACATCATCTACGTCAATAAATTTTCTACTGGAAATCACATCTCTCAAAAAATTATTATCTGAAAACAGCTATTTTAAAATAAAATCTTTTTCTTGTTCAACATTGTCCAAATTATCTTGAAAGTAAACCAATTCTTCCTGTATGGGTATAATTTATAAATTATAATGTGCTAATAGTGGAGGCGACAAACATACAAGCTATTTTAGTAGCTTATTTTATTTGCGAACGCAGACAATATTTTACTATGCCCGGCAACTATAGTTAATTGTATTTCGACGGACTGAGTGGCAAAACACCTTATTTTGGCGGAGCTTATAGAACACCCTATCTCAAAAGAGATTTTTTTATTTTTTTTTGTGTTGCCACTACAAAATTTGAGAAAAAAATAATACACTACAATACAAGGGGCGTAAGTGACACTTTCTAGTCCGTCGAGATAAGCGCCCGAGCGTAGTGAGGTTAATGATAAGCACAGTGCTGGAAAGGACTACTTACGCAACGGATAAGCGTGTCTTAAACGCGAATTTAAGCCACGCAGTGCTATAAATCTCTTTTGTGATATGGCGTTCTTTAAGCGCCGCCGGCTAAGGGCGTTCTTAAAGCAGCGGCCGAGATAGGATGTTATGCTACTCAGCAGTCGATTTAATCCCTGATTCCAGGGTCGAAAACATTGCAATAAACACAATATTTTACGCCTGGATATGACTTAAATATTCGAAAAGTGTATCGATGCCTGGGTGGAACAAGGGGCCATCGCGAAGCTGGATTCAAAACCGCGCGAACTTGGCGATGGTTTCTAAAAGACGCTAAAAAGGCAACGCTTCAAAAATGCGCTATCGCAGTCGAGACTTATTGCTTTTGAATTTTGTAGTTTTAGTAATGTGCAATTTTACGTTACAGTATTTATACAGACATTCCTTGTAAAGTTGCCGTGCTGAAAAATTGCTCTATGCTGATACTACGAAATTTCAAAGCGAACAGTTTCGTCTGAGATAGCGTAATTTTTGTGTCTCAGCTGTCGAGATATCACGTTCTTGAAACTGATATCGAGTTAGCGTCTTTTGAAAGCAATCGCTGAGAAAGCGTCTTATTCCACCCAGGCGTCGGTATGTAGTGTACAATATTTTTAACAAGAACAAAAGCACTTACATTGATGATTTTAAAGCCCTGGCAGATATCAGGCAAAGTCAATTCCGAATTTCTTTGAATAGCTTGATATTGCTTATTCAAATAGCTTTTTACCAAAGAAAAACCATTGTTAGGACATTATCTCCCCACGCATCTTCCATCAAAGAGGTGAGAAACTGTTTGCGAAAATTTTGTTTATCAGATCTAATATTATGTATTACGTCAAATAATTTTAGCTTATTTAAAATTTCCTCCTTTTGATGATTTAGTAAAAGCATTTGATTTGGGTCACGCTTGCATTTTCTGATAATCGAAAGTTGAAATTATTCTTTTTATAGCAAATTACATTTTGTAACGAGAGCTATTATAAATTTCATCATATATTTAGTTTAATATGAAAATGATAATGAAATACTTATTGTAACGTAAAATTCATAAAACACAAACTCACTCAATGTGATCAACTATTTCCTTGTTATGAACTTTTATAAAATCCTTTAACTGCGTGATTTCTTGCGATGGCGGGGAGCACAAGAAAACGTCATGATACATCGATCGGAGAGTTTCATGGGAAAAATTCTCGTACGATTCTTGATTTAGTAAAACTCAAATCAAACATGCGTATTTTTTTGAATCATCAAAAAAACGATATATAACTGATTTCTTCGGCATTTTTGCAGTAATCCGTTCAAAAATATTTTAGAATGAGGAATCAAGTATCAGAAAAGCTGCTATTACAAATCTTGCTGCTTGAGATGTAAAAGGTTATGTAGCGAACGCGACAGATTACATGTACAACGATACATTTGTATTCAATAACATATGTAAACGTTCCCACAATCGAATACTTGTAATAAATATATACAATATGCATACCTATGTGTGAAAATGAACGTATGTATGTGGGTCAAATTACAAGTACCCTTCTGATTGATACTTAAAATTCGCGGAATTAGCGATAATTGTGTTGGAAGACTGAAATATGCTAGTCTTCTTAGGCGAGTGACCATATCTGAATAATTAATATAAAAAAATTAGCACATTTCATATCTTATCAGCGCTACGTAGCAAAAGTCTACATTTATGTCACGCCTATCCGCTTATACGATCGGGCGATATTGCACGGTGCCAAAATGGACTGCTGGTATCATCTATAAGCGTGACATAGCTGATTTATGCAGTCAGTGCTATAAAATAATGTACGATACACGTGACATAAGTCGTTCTACATGGCACTCACTATACTAGGGCACTTATACCTGCCGTGCTGTACACACTCTTCTCCACATCGGGACATCGGAATTGTGAAAAGATCTAAACTCTTCACGGTACACAGTTCTTACACTGTATTAGTTTACAAAACTGTGAAACTCGATGACCAACTATTTAAAAATAAGAAATCTGTTATAGTCGTCGCGCCGAGAGTGTGAAATATGGTAGTCTTCTCAGCGAAAGTGTGAAATTTATTAATCTTCGTGACAAAAACCTGAAATATACTTGTCTTTGCGGCAATTTTTGAACCAACAAAACCGAGAAGCAGTCTTAAGTCGACAATGATGGAGTCTGAAAAGAGCGCTCCAAACTTTTTGGTGTCTAAGTGTCTCTTTTTTTTACTATTAGCTCTCTGGAATGTATTCCCAACCCCCTAGTAACTATTGCATTAATTATACACAAAAACTTCACCAATAGCCTTACTAGCGCGCATAACCTTTCTGGACCTTAGCGCTTTAAAAATCACGTATTGTCCTGTATAAAAACTAAGCAACCCGTAGCTCTACCATTTAGGAGCTCGACGTAAAAGCTCAAGCAAATAGCTATTCGATACAAGGCATTGGAACCTCGGAAAAATATTGTACATACATCCTCGCAGGCCCTAACAGGCCCTCAAAAGCGTGACTTGAGCTTGCAGCGCTGAAAAGGATCGAATAATTTTTTAAGTGTGTCAGCAAATACGTAAGGTAAAAAAATCGTGCGATGGCCGTAATAGTCTTCTTCGATACAAGTACGCAAAACAAGTATGACGTGTTTCACCTAAACGAAGCAGAGTGACAATCACACGAGTGTAGAATCAAATAAAGCACGCATATCGAACGTTATTTTTCGATATAGGTGGCATAAAATGTGATTGATCGTACTCGGAGCGTGCGCAAAATCGCTCTGACGCACGCTGTATTGAAAATACGTATATAATTTCAAAAGTGACTTTTAATTTTTATCTCTCAATGAATCGCGATGCGAATGTAGAAGACACTTCTTCATGTATAGTTTGCGGAGACTGCCAGTGATTGTCTTCTCATTATAGAAAATAAAATACGTCGATCGTTCGATGACCGTCAACTTCAGAGTAATCCTGCCATGTATTATCCCGGAAAATTGCAATGAATGCAAAACGCTAACCATCAAGGATATCAAGACAGACACAGACTTATCAGACACAATGGCTTATACTCGATTAGAGCGGATGCGAATGTTGTAGATTTTGATTGGAGCCGGTTTTAATGCCGCAGAAGCAAGAAGGCGATTCCGAAGGACATATCCTCGTCTGCCATTACCAACCAAAGCTACATTTTACAGGTATGTTTGACAAGAATTATGTGTCAAACTTTCCAAAAAATTGTTAAGATTTTTTCGTATACGTTTATTCGCGTGAGCTGCATAGGATATTCACAATCGGCGTAAAAGAATAAGCTTATAGTCTGTCTTGCAACCGACACCTCGAACGCATAAATATAAATAGTGTGCGCGAAAATATTCCCGGAGAATCTGAAAGTTTTTCTCGTTGGCACGATGGTTTTTTGCATAAACGAGCCTGTTGTCGGCGACAGATATTCCGGAAATTTTTTCGCATTCAAGGTGTTGCTTCCGCGACAGACTCAACCATTTAATCGTTTGCGCCGATTATAAGATTATAAGATTATAAAATACGAGAGCTATGCAATAATTTTTCCATCTTTTAAAAAACCAATAGATTTACAAAGCAGCCTTTTGTGTAACTATATCTTCACGTTCAATATTCTGTTTAGGCTCGGACAAACTTATCGCCAATATGGAGATGTGGAAAGGCCTAGAGCTCCTCGAGTACGACCAGTACAAGATCATCTCACGAACGTGGTACGAGAGAGGTTTCAGGGACGACGGGGCATTCAGAGTGCTCGCAGGGCCGCCATAGAATTAGGTAATGAAACTTAATTTTTAACAGTTTGTAACAGAGAGACACTGCGTCTAGTTCTAAAGAAAGAACTGTTGATGCGACCTTACCAAGCGCAATATCATCAAGAGCTTGAACCCCAAGATGCGCCACAACGCCTCCGATTCGCCCGATGGATGACACTCAGGATGCTTGCGGATGAAAATTTTCCAGCCAGGATTTTGTTTACGGATGAGTCCACGTTCACAAACATGGGGACCATTAACCGTCAGAACACGAGATACTGGGCTGCTGAAAATCCTTGTTGGAAAATTGACCAACCTTCGACCAGAAATAACATCGCAATTTTAAGGCGTTTATTCAGGCAACGGTTAATCTCCCTTAGAACCGAGCATCCATGGCCATCACGCTCGCCCGATTTGACGCCTCTGGATTTTTTTGTTTGGCCATATGTCAAAGAGCGCGTTTACACAGCTGCTCCTGCTACACGAGATGAAATGTGCAACGAGATAATTAGAGTTTTTGCTACAATCACGCCAGAAATGTTGGCTAATGTGCGAAGGTCTTTTGTAGAAAGAATTGAAAAATGTATTGAGAATGATGGTGGACATATTGAACATGAGATGTAAATATATGTAAATACAGTGTGCGTGTGAAAGTGTGTTATAAAGTGTGATATCCAGGGCTATGTTCTCTCGCTTTGTAGAATGTTGGGTCATATGGGAAGTTCAAAAAAGCTGAAATGCCTTCCTTGTGCATGCGCAAAGTCGATATTTACAGCAAAAATTTAATTTTCAACTTTATCTTCATTGATTTTCATAGCAATTGCAATGCGTGGCTATGGTAAATTTTGTATGGTGACTTATAGACACAGTATCAAAAATATGTGTGGATCAAAATAAAAAGAATATTGCAATCGCTATAAAAGAAAATAAGAGAAAACTTAAAAAAATTACATTTATACCGTGAATATCGACTTTGCACATGCACAAGAGCGCCATTAACTCTTTTTGTGCAGACACAGTGTTTGAAAATATGATCGCCTACAAAATAATGCGCTAAAGCGAGCTTATTACGCAATAAATATCCGTTGTCTAGTAAAAAATTGTGGAAAATACACATCTTTTGATTAAGTTATAGTAAAGAGAACATATAGTGGACGGAACAGCTGGAAGAAAAAGTTCTCTGCGCCGCATACGCAGTTCGGCCACGGCATTAGTCTAGCTGGCGAGACGTTCTAGACATTCCCGGCTGTAAACCCTTGCGGGTTTAGGCTAGAGAGAGCGAAATCTGGAAGCTCTGTAGCCGTAGTCCCCGGAAGAAAAAGTTCTTCGCGCCACCCCCGCAGTTCGGCCACAGCATGAGTCTAGCTGGCGAGACGTTCCAGACATTCGCGGCTGCAAACCCTCGCGAGATTAGGTTAGAGTGAGTGAAATCCGGAAGCTCTGCAGCCGCAGCTGCCGGAAGAAAAAGTTATCTGTGCCGCCCACGCAGTTCGCCCTCGGCATGGGTATAGCTGGGAAGACGCTATGGTTCTTAGCGGCTTCAAACCATTGCCATCGTTCGCTAGAGAGAGATAAATATCAAAGCTTTGAACCCGGAGCCGCTGGATAAAAAATTTTTCCGCGCCGCCCACGCAACAGAGTCACAAAATTGCGACCGTCTTGTGTAAAGTCTTAAAAGAGAATCTTGACCTGCGCACTTTTTTTTACCTGAAAAGAATGATATAGACGTCAGCTCAATTTCCGACACAGCCAAAAAAAAAAGATTCTTTGCCACCCTCGCAATACAGGCACAAGCATCTGAACTGTTTTATGTAATTAGGTACTGATAGAGTATTGCGGCCGAACGTCACGTACGCGAGAATTTCGCTTGTATGAGAGAGAGGATTTGTTCCGTATTTTTTACAGGCGGGCTAACAAGTTTTTCTTACCGCCCACGCAATAGGTTCAGACAAAAGCTTTTACACTCCTACGTGCATTATCAATTTGGAAATGTGTATGGCTGAGAGACGATAACCGCGTAGTTTGTTGCCTGAAAAAAGAGAAAAATTTGGTTCTTTATCAGACATGGGCGGCCGTAAAAATCATTATCGCCACCCACGCTATTCACATCGGAGCCCAAGCCTGATTGGCGGAATGTCGTAAAGCAGTCTTTTAGCTTCACCAGCATGTCCTTATTATGGAGCTGCACTCATAGTCCATGTACGCGTTGCGTACAGTTTACCGCGAATTAAGTGCGGTGCAGAAGCAAGACTGTATCAAAGAGCTAAAAGTAGTCTGAACGCTCGCAGCAGATCGGAATTGTTATCGCATGTTTATTAAGCAGCCCGCGAGCACAGTCGTGCTCAAAATCACGGAATCATTTCCAAACAGAATGTGTGTCGCCATCTGTGGATGATTCATGTAACCTCAAATTTACTAGGATCACTCGACTTTCTTTTGTTGCTCTTCGGAAAAAAAAATTGGGACTTCCGCGAAATCGATACATTTTTTTATTGCATGATCGCATCATTATTTGCTCGAGTCGAGAATCGTTGCGCAAACGACTTTTCCAAGCTAAATCGGACCCAAGCTACAAGATTACCGAGGTTATTTCACGCAAAACTTATTATTTTCGAAAATAAATTTTGTTTTTTTCTTATTTTGGGACTTATGCAAAAATTAGTGCCTTTATCGGATTCAGCGCTACCGATAAACCATAGTAGGCTTTGTTTGATTAGATTTGATCGACTTAATTTGGAATTATAATGATCGAAGTTGCATTCATTCCTAAATTGAAACTGGGTATATATTAAATTTAATTTTTATATTGTAATCTTATAATTACTTGCATCAATAATAATAATATGTAATTATTTCTATGCCATATATATGTGTCAATAGTGTTTAATTTTGATATTGTAATTTTATAATTACTTACAGTTAAACACTCTTGACACACATATATGATATAGAAATAATTACATATTATTATTATTGATAAATTTGTATAATATACGATAATATTTTAAATATAAATTATATAAAAAATAATTAATTTAATTCATGAAAAACTTACCTTGAATATTGAATTAAAAAATAAAAACAACGATTACAATAAACAATTATAAATCAAAATCAACCTATGATATTTTAATAAAATTATAATAATTTAAATGTTTATGTAGTTGTTATATTTTAATGTACAAATTAATAATCAATAAAATTAAAAAAATAATATATGATTAATATTAAAAATTGAAAAATGAAAAACAAAATAATATATAAAAAAATTATAATATTTTCATAAATAATAGAATATAATAATTCCAAATGACAGTGTATAGATCAATTGAATTATACAAAAATTAAACAATCAAACTATTTAAATGTATTTAGAATGTTATACAATTAGTTATAAAAACTTTAATAATATAATAGTGATTGAACTTAAAACACGTGTATCGCTAGCAAAGTTGACAATTGATTCGTTTAGTGCTCGAGATCGATCGTTTTGTTCGTCAAATAAAATGAAAAACATAATTATTTATAAATGTTATAAATTTGTATCTAATTGTTACATTCTTCTGTCTTACAATAATCCTAAAACTTGTTTCACTTCTCAAAGTGTGAAATTACTCCAAAGAGAAAAAGTGGAGGGTAAGTGAAGGGGTAGGAGAAGGGGTAGGTGGAGGGACGTGGAGGGGGTGGAGGGCTGTGGAGGGGATTTTTAATTAAAATCACGCTTACAACTATATCTCTACTATTATATAAAGAGACAGCACTTTTTCCTTTGTAACCGCTAATCTCAGAAACCACTGAACGGATTGATTTCAAATTTTGACAGTAGATTCTTGACGATGTGGTGAGTGTCATCTCTACTATTATATAAAGAGACAGCACTTTTTCCTTTGTAACCGCTAATCTCAGAAACCACTGAACGGATTGATTTCAAATTTTGACAGTAGATTCTTGACGATGTGGTGAGTGTCATAGGCTATATAAATTAGCATCATATCAACTACAATTATGTTAATTAATGTGAGGACTGGATTCTTCGCGCGTAGGAATCATATCAGACTGCGTTCAGCGGCACTGCGCGCATGCGGCACTGCGCGCATAGAACTCTCCTCACTAGATGGCGTCTGCTAATCCACAAGTGAAGTAGCCCAGAAAATGTATATAAAGAAACGAGTTTATCGTTCTCATCACCTCGGTTTCGGATTTAGTTTCGAAGCCGTATATTCAATTTTTGAAACTTTGAAGGTTATTTCAAAATCATCAGTTTCATATTGTTCATTTTTCTTTTATTTGTTTCTATGATAATTCTAACATATATAATATAGTTTTTACCTTTTGTTAAATGGTATAATTTTTTATAGTTGGCAAAATGCCAAAAGCTAATTCAAATTTATCGAGAAAAACTGTAAGGACGAGAAGGGTATATAACTTGCGACGAAACATTGTACAAGAACACGAATTATCTAGCTCTGCACATGATTCTAACCAATCGTCAAGCAATTTTCATGACGAAATTCCTACAGTTTGTCCTCAATTGCCACTATATAACCAAGAAACTGAAAATGTTCTTCCATTGGAAATACATAATGAAGTTCATACTCAACTTGATGCCATTCCAATGAAAATAGATTACATCCACCAAAGTCGACCATTAGTTGCAAGTTCTCGAGGTGCATTTGGAGTTAAATCTGCTTTCTCATATAACCCTTCATAATTTTGTAAGAGGGTATATGTTTGTATACATTTGTATTTTCAGGAGATTTTCGGCAGACTCTACCAGTTATTTCAAAAGGGACTAGAGCAGATATCGTCAAAGCATGCTTGAAATCATCAACACTATGGAGCCATGTAATATCTTTACATTTAACAACAAATATGAGGGCTCATCTTGGTGGTGGCAACATTGAATTCCCTATGCATCTATTGAAAATTGGAAATGGAGAAATATCTAACGATAATAATTATGTATCAATTGACGATAAAATTGGTAGAATAATTTATTCAATGGAAGATTTAATTACTAGCGTTTATCCTGATATTCAACATTTACATGAAAAACCTTTTAATTGGTTATATGAGAGAGCAATTATTTCTCCGAGAAATGTAACTGCTCAAGAAATTAATGATATAATCTTAAAAAAATTTGATGGTGAAACTAGAGATTATAAGGCAATTGATACAGTAGTTAATACAGAAGATGCCGTCCATTATCCTCAAGAATTTTTGAACTCCCTCACTCCAGCTGGATTCCCACTTTATAATTTGACATTAACTTGGTGCACCAATAATGCTACTACGAAATCTAAATCCACCAACTCTTTGTAATGGAACTAGATTACAAATTAAAGTCTTGCGTGATAATGTTATCGAAGCTACTATTCTCACTGGACCAGCAGCTGGACAAATAGCTTTTATACCACGCATACCTATGATACCCACAGATTTACCTTTTCAATTTAAACGTTTACAATTTCCAATTAAATTATCATTTGCAATCACCATAAATAAGTCTCAAGGGCAAACTTTTAATTATGTAGGGGTAGACCTGCGTTCAGAATGTTTCTCACATGGTCAACTATACGTAGCTTTTTCTCGCACTGGCAACCCTAACAATCAATTCATTTTAGTTCCTGGCACTAACCTAACAAGAAATATCATTTACCCTGAAGTATTGTAAAATTAATAAGAGGTTTCTTCGGCAAAAAGACCATTTAGATATTTCCTTTATCATTTTTCCATTTTTCTGTACATAAACTTGATATTTTCATTTTTTATTTTGAAAATTTTACTATTAAATGACAGAGAGAAGATTCTGCTTTTACAATACATTACAACTGTACATACTTCTCGCGGGCGAAGCCGCGGCGGGGGTTGCTAGTAATATATATAATATATATATATATATATATATATATATATATATATATATATATATATATGGGACGTTCTTTGTCAACCGGAACACCTCTATACCCAAAATTACTTTTGACCTAAAAATATTTAAAAATATGGAAAATTTAGGATTTTTTATGTACTTTCCATTAGAGCGTGGCCTTTTTTGAAATTTCGTTTACAGACAGAGCAGCACGCCCCCTAACCTTAAAAAAATACCACTTTACGAAATGATCAGGCTGTCAGAAATCACAGGGGCTCAGAAAATTCCAGACAACGACTATTTTCATGTATTTTTTGCTGCTGAACACGAATCCGGTGGTATATTTTACCGATACCTCAAGCATTTGCCCCTAACCTCAAAAAACACCCCCAAAATTGCAGATTCGCGCATTTGAGAGTTTTGTCCTGTGATGAGGAAAATTATTGACAGAGACCATTTTTATGTATTTTGAGATGTAATTTTCTAAAATCAAACCATTTTTTTATAGTTTGGTGTATTTTTGACATATACATTAGCAGTAATATAAAATCATTTAAAAGAATAGAAATAAGCCTGCCCTTATTAAAAAATAATTTTTTAAAGACTCTCTGCGTTTTACAGGGTTGAGACTGTCTTCATGTTTATGAAGCCCGCATTACTTTTTTTATTTTTCTTCTACTATTTAATTTTTTTTTATTTTTGTTACTTTATAAATATTTTTTGGCTTATTTTTTTTACTTCAATTTTTTTTGTTTTTATTTCCATATTATACATTATTTAGCAGTAATCCGTTATTAATAATATTATTACATAATAAAGAAAATTCTTAGTTACTCTCAAAGATTTTAAGTGATTTTGATATATTTTTAATTTTCTTTGAAAATTTCAAAGGTTTTTCAATAATTCTTTTTTTTTCTCCGATAACTTTTTACAAATAATAAAATTTTATTAATATTACTGTAATACAAAATAATAAGGAGAGATAATAAAGTAATACGTATTTTATGGAATATGGATTGTTTCTTTATGAATCAATTACTAATTCTCTTTTACCCTCGAATAAAAAAGAATGTAAATTGTAATATGTGTGTGACATACGTATTTTGTAATAACTTGACGTTGTCTTTCTGCATTTAGATATTCTAATGCATCCAAAATATTATTAATAACGGATTACTGCTAAATAATTTTAAAAAAATGGTAATAAAAACAAAAAAAAACGAAAAAAATTCTATTCTTTTAATTATATATTATTGTTAATGTATATGTTAATGTATACACCAAACTATAAAAAAATGGTTTGATTTTAGAAAATTTGGTCCGCTTGTAATATTGCAAATCTTCGTGTTCAACATCTCAAAATACATAAAAATACTGTCTGTCAATAATTTTTCTCGCGTCCATCACAGGACAAAGCTCTCAAATGCACGAAACTGCAATTTTGGGGGTGTTTTTTGAGGTTAGGGGCAAATGCTTGAGGTATCGGTAAAATATACCACCGGATTCGTGTTCAGCAGCAAAAAATACATGAAAATAGTCGTTGTCTGGAATTTTCTGAGCCCCTGTGATTTCTGACAGCCTGATCATTTCGTAAAGTGGTATTTTTTTAAGGTTAGGGGGCGTGCTGCTCTGTCTGTAAACGAAATTTCAAAAAAGGCCACGCTCTGATGGAAAATACATAAAAAATCCTACATTTTCCATATTTTTAAATATTTTTAGGTCAAAAGGAATTTTGGGTATAGAGGTGTTCCGGTTGACAATACCCTGATAACACAAGACGTTTTAAAGACGTGAATAAGACGTCATGAAAAACACGACTATACGTTTTTTTTTAAAGTCTAAATGACGTCTGAAAAACGTCTTTAAAACTTTGTTTTGGCCAACAAATTTTTTGAAAAAAAAGTTTACATTGGCCTATAGAGACGGAATAAAGACGTTTAAAAGACGTCCTTATTAAAAGTAGACAACGTTTTATATACGTCTTAATGACATTTTTATGACGTGAATAATGACGCGTTTCAAACGTCTTAATAACGTCTTAATAACGTATTTTATTCTTAAAAGTGACAGGTAACAAAAAAAAAATTAACGTTGTTAAGACGTCTTAATAACGTCTACTCAATATTGATTAATTCGATAATTGTAATGTAAAACGTCACTATGACGTCAAAAAGACGTCTTTATGACGTTTCCAAATTTGTTGGGAAATCAATTAATACATTATATATTTTATTATACTTGGTAAGTATATGGTATAAATAATTATTTTAAGTTTTCGGAAACGAATGTGAAATATTTTCTTTATTCAAGGATAAATTAAAAATAATACATTCTACTGGAGAATATTACGTAGCAATATAAAATTTTACAAGTTTCTACTTTCCTAAACTTAATAAGTGTTTTCAAATTATCTTTAATACTATTACTAAGTCTGTTCCACATTTATACTTGCGGCTGATTGCCCTTTTTAGCAAGTTGCTTAATTTTTCTGATATAATTTGTAAATCTAAAGGTACTAAATTACGGCAATATGTAAATACACAAAATGGGCATACAACTTATTTGGTAGAATATTTAGCAAAACAACCAGACTAGTGTATAAAAAAAACTCTTAATTCTGTGGCTTTCCACAAGCGTTTAAGTTATCGGATTCGTCTAGAATTTCAACAAAAACTGATAGTACAGAATTTTGTTAATGAATCTTTAAGAAATTTTTATGATTTCTGAATCACATAGTTAGTAGAGTTATGTAATAAAAAAACACGAACTATTTATTTTAAGACATTTTTACCTAAGTCTTATTTTGTTTTAAAGATCTTGAGGGCTATTCAATATTCTTTATAAACGTTTCGATTGTCCGCAACTATTGGCGAGGAATCGTTCTTTCTTAAAACTAAGTACTCTTTTATTTAAATCTAGAGAAGGCTTCTGCGATACTTTAAGTAAAGGAAAACCTTGTTGTTTGTTCCACGTTGACTTTTTTTCAACGCATCCATCTCCAACGCTTTTATGTACATATCCGTAACAAATTGCGTCTAAATATCGTATTCTGAAAAAAAAATAGATGTATGCATGTATCATTGAAGAAAAAATGAGAATTATATAATATAATAAATATTTATATACCTAAAAAATTTAATCACTTGAGGTATCGCTTTCATGATATTCTGTTTGAATCAAAGATAAAGCAAATCTTTTCTTTTCATCTGCTGTCATCGGCTGTTTGCCTTTACTGCTAGTCTTCGTCTTCTTCTTTTTATCATTATTCTTCTTTTCTCCAAAACGTTCCTTTGAATGCTTTAGAAAATCACTGATATATGTTTTCAGGTTTTTTTCTTTGGCACAAAGATGCTTCAGCGGTACTTTCGTTGTAGCAGCTGAAAAATAAAATACATTTTTTCATTATATACTTATATGTTAACAGAAGTAAATATGATCATTAACAAGTATGAAGATTGAAATGTACCTTCAACAAGATCGTATAAAAATGTATCTTGGAAGGCAAGTTTCCCTCGTTGCCCGCGACAGCTATAAAACATTTGTAACCCGTCTCCCATTACACTTCCAATCATTTTTCGTACTGTTTCTTTCCAGTTGTCATTGCTTATATAGGTTTGTAAATACTGCCACTAGATAAAGTAATAAATTTATTATTTGTAACAATATTTAATTTTTTCTCACTTATTACTATGTACGAAAAACGCGAAAATTGTGCGAGTGTTAAAAAGAAAAACGAATACTCACAACTTTTCCTCTGAAAATTTCATCATTTTTCAAGTTCTTTTCGAATTCTTCAAACAATAATGGATTTTCCATTGGTAAATATTGTTTAAATAGTGCAGTTTCCTCTAAAGTTAAGCTACTTTTGGGTGTATCAAGTTTGTTTTCTTTCATATTGACAGCCACGGACAATTTCGCCTGATTCGCCATCAATTGCATTTGTTGCACTAAAAATTATATAAATGTTTAATAATATTGTATGAACTATAATATTATTTCAAAATTATCTTGGACTTACATCCTATAACATTAAGTTTTTCATTGGTACCCAAATGGAGAAACTCTTCAGGCTTAAACTTATTGATATCTAAAAAATAACATTTTTTTCAAATTCTAAAAATATTTTTCAAATTCATGATCTTGCGTTACCTACTTTTTATTTTTACAGCATTAGGTGAATTTTCTTTTTGAGATTCTTCAAGCTTATTTATAGGTTCATCATCCTTTTGTTCAGAACCACTTTTAGTTTTGCTCCCCTTACTCTTGCTCTTTATAACTAAAATAAAAAATATAAACAATTTAATATATATAATTTAATTTTTTTACAATTGTACTAACAATAAGTTACCTTTACTATTCTCCAAGAAATTCAAATCATTATTTTGCATAGCACTTAATTTTTTTTTAAGATAGGCAATTGACGAGGTTCCATCTACTTCAACAGTAGTATCGTTTAAATCATCTTTTTGCCCGCTAATACCATACAGTAATGTATGTACAGATTCAACTTGATCATTTGTGTTGCCTAAATCATCCTTTTGTTTGGAACTACCGGGAAGTCCTTTGTCTACAGCTTTAACATTGATTTGATCAGTCGCGTTGATTTGATCAGTCACATCACAAACTAAAAAGAAATAATATGCATTTAGATTATATATAAACATTTTGTAATTAAAATGAACTAAGCATGTTACCTTTTTCATCATTTTTATGTGTAATATGTTTTTTTTCAGATTCATTTATTACAACAACTTTCTTTTTTAATACTTCAGTTGAAATAATTTTAGGTTTTTTGTTGTCTTTTAAACTACTTTGTACGAAATTATCTGTTTCATTATCTTCTTCACCTACAACAAACGAAAAAAATAATCACTGTGTGAATAAAAATATTACAAAAAACAAGTACCCTCGTAGAAAATTAAGGCACATTATGGCAATAATTTTATCGTCAACGTATCTTAAAATGAAGTGTATCTAGAAATACTGGAAATACTTTAAAACAAACTTATAATATTACCTCATTTTGAAAAAAATTGTGTATAGATATTGCCACAGTATGCTAAATTTTTTAGCAGGGTAACCATTAATCAATTAGACATCAGATATTTCGATTGTTAATTACCGGTAATACATTCTTCTTCCAATGCGTCCTCGACCATTTCGTCAATATTATTGTCTTCTGTTAACGTGTCAACGTTTTCTTTTTCATTGCGTTCTTCTACTGTGACGTTCTGTGATTTCTCTATTTGCACCTTCTGTTGCGTTAAAACTTCATCTAAATCAAAGTTTTCTTTTATATTGCATTTTTCTGCTGTGACGTCCTGTAACTTCTCTGTTTGCATCTTTGTTTGCGTTAAAAGTTCATCTAAATCATTAGATACTTCAAGTACAGCCTTTGACGAATTATTTTCGTTTTTGGGCTTCTTCCTTAAAGGATGATAATCACTGTCACTATCCACATTTTTTTTGCTTCTAAATTTTCTCAACTTGGGATTTTGTAATTCTTTCATTTTTTTTACAATATTTTCTTCACTTGAAGTCTCTTCACTTATCTTCAACATTTGCAGAGCTTCTTTGTAATTATTTGTGACTAAAAATAAAAAAATTATTCCATGTATGACTTTCATTAATGTTCAAACCAACATAAATAATAATTTTTATCCGCGAAATTGTTTATGACCTGCTGGTTGAAAATCAGTTAGTTTAATCCCTATTGATAAATACGAAAAACGCGAAAATCGTAAACGTTGTTGAGAAATCGTTGTGTAATATAAGCAAGATTTTTGCGTTTTTTTTTACTCATCTTCCAGGTCTAGTTACAATTTTTCTACTGTGGTCAAAAGACTTCGCAGCAGGCAAAAAAGGCGGCAGCAGGTTGCATTAAAAAAATATGATGTGCACCATGGGGCTTTTTCACTTCGTGTGCCTTATAAAAACATACTTTTACAATCAGCTAACTTGTTTTCCAATAAATTTGACAAATATCATGTTCGTCCCATTCATCTGCTGGTTCCATTCTCATTATCTGAGTCGGTGAAATTTTTTTATTCAAAATAATAGTTGAAGGCCACAAGACTGTCGTGTTGTTCTTGCGTAACCACTTTATAGGAACAACTGCAGGTTGTTTTTCATTGTTTTCTTGGAAAACAATTACCACATAAAAACTTGGATCAATGTCTTCTGCTTTTGACATTGATATTTTTTAAATCTAAAAATAAAACATTATGATAAGATTTTAATAATATTTGTTTCAGGCGAATAAAGTTGAATGACTGGAAAAGTTCACAAATTCTTGCACCGAGTGCTACAATAGGCCAGCAGGAATAATGAAGGTTTTAGCATGATAAAATTCAAGGTATTTAGTGTAAATATAACTCAAAAAAATTTTAAATGATTGAATTTAAATTTATGAATTTTTCTTCCTGTTTTATGTGACAGCCTTGTGCTATGCATTTTATGGAAAAGAGTTTATAGATTAAAGTTAAATCTATCATCTCGCTAGAAAGGACGTGAGACACAACTTTTCTGTGTCCTTTTACATGCTCTATCTGTCAGCCAACAATGGGCCTACAATTATATACAAAATCTTCACCTATTTATCACAAATTTTCATCTTAGTAGCCCTAGCCTTTCGCTACTCGACAAAAGAGAAGTTACCATTTACTTTATTTACCCAAGCCATAATGATGGTTACATGTAATCATGTCATGACTTCGCAAAACTTATTTTGGTACCTGTCTCTACTTCCAATGTGTTTACCCTACTTGCAAATAAGTCTTCCTAGAACAGTTGTGCTACTCACTGCTTAGATACTGAGTCAAAGTTTGTGGATGTTTGCTATGTACTCGCTAGATTTCAAAAGAATTGACTTTTTGAACTACATTTGGGCAGCTGGGATCATCTACTTTGCAGTTAACATCAAGATAGTCGTGAACTTGATTAATTAATCGTTATAAAATGTAATTTTTACAAAGAGTTTTTAGGAAGCTTGTCATATATATACTTTATAGAATGTAACAATAAAATATTAAAAAATTGGCATTGCAGCGTCAAGAATAAAATTCACTCAGTTTAAATGTATAAAAAAAATAAATTTCATTCAGTATATTATACCTTGTACTTTGTTCAAACGAATAGCCCGAGAAGGATCTGTAAAAGTTGCCTCCGGAAAATGTAAGAAGTACTGCCTACTTTTGCCTGAACTCTGTTCTATGCTGAATTTTTTGAATCAATAGAATACAAACGCACGCCCACGTAATGCCCTCTTCAAGAGAAAGATAAAAATGTTATAAAAATTTCGATAACGATCCTTGACAGACGTTCTCTTCCTTTGTTTTTGTCGCCTTTGTTTTACCTTTCTTTTACTCAAGGTCACGCAACAGAAACATCTTCTTAAAAAAACATATTTAATAGAAAATTAATGCAAAATCGATACCGAGGCCAGCTTACAGTATACGGTAGAGTATTCAGCAATGCAGTCAAAATAACGTTAGATACAACAAATAGTACAATCTGGTAGCAAAAGCCGAATCACTTAGGCAGCACTACTGAAAAATAACATATACATATACAATGTACCGGACGCCAAACACGCTGACTTTTTTGCGTCGTTGCTGAAGATCACGCGACGCGAGAAATTGCCGAGCATATGTGTACTCTGTAAACCATTAGAGCTAGAGGAAATTCCGAGAATTACGCGATGTAGAGCTTGACTTTTTTTGCTCTCTCTCTCTTTCTCTTTGTTTTTCTCTCCTTCCTCGTTTCTCACATACACTTTCTGTAACTTGCTTTTTCAAAAATATATGAAAATACTACTTACATGCGGTTCAGAGACGTCGTCCTTTGAACCGTAAATTTCTTAATTGCATAGAAATTTGCAGCGAACAAAAAAGTCTATATGCCGGCGAAAATGGCGGCGATCCTCCAGGCAACAATGGTGCCTCCGGCTTCGTGGTCTTGGTCGTGGTTCGCGAAGACTTAATATGGCACTTCTTCTCACATTCACGTTAGAAAATATAAGCCCGTCCTCCCAAGAGTCGATTCCAATACTCCTCCACGCGTTCGATAACAACAATAAAGTGCTTCGATCACTATTCGTCGTCTACATTACTGGGACTCTACCCGCACTCTGTCGAGTATCGTGTGTGAACGTGCGCAACAGTGTACATACCTATAGATAAGTACTAGGTATAGTGATCATGTGACCAGACCTACCTCTATATATGCTTGCTGTTATTCCGCCGACATAGCGGGCAGACGGTGGCGCCGTAGCCGCCGCAGAGAGGAGATAATTCCGGAACTCGAGGCTCGGCGCTCGCTCACCCAGTGACCGCTGTCTCGAAATCATGCGTGTTGTCCGACGTGCAAACATAACATCACTACGAGGCAACTTTTTTTAAGTAAAGTAAGTTTTCAAAGCTTTTTTAAAGTTTCAATGGGCTTTTGTAGGGGTCTAACTTGCAATTTTGGTGGAGAAACTTAATAAAAACTTTTCAGTAACTTTATTTCAAACTGATATCTCCTTACATTGTGTCTTTTGCACTACATGTATATACTTATATATATATATATATATATATTTTGTATTTTGTGTAATTGCAGATGCAGTCGTATTGGAACACAGTTAGCATGTGTATTTGTTATGTACAAGAGCCCTAATAAGAATACTGTGCTAGCACTTCACACTAAAACATTGTATACATAAAAAAGGAGCCAATAGTTAACCTCGTCTATATCCATCTGCAACTACAAGAGAACACGTTCATCCTGAAGCATTCAAGAATTCATTCAACATCTTAAAGTATTTGGCATATTATTATAGGTACAATACAAATTCATTTTTTTTAATAAATTTTATGCATTTTTTATTTAATTTAAATGAAAATAGTATAATTTTTTAATTGCTTTACTGTTGATATCTATTCAATAATATCCTGTAATATCTGGTGCTAATTGCAATTGATCTACGTGATAATTTTCATTTTATTTATATTAGTTTCAATTACGTTATGTAAGAAATAAAATTTTGTACACCATTTGAAAAATTACTTCACTGAAGTGCATATATTTGTATACGTTCTAATATATATCTGTACTTCGATATTGTATCTTTAAAAGCTAACATTGTTTATGAGGAAAGAAACATTTTCATCTGTAACACTCCAAGAGGACTAAACAAAATAATTGTGTAAGTAGATTCAGCTACTTTACAAAATTCATGATGGAATTAGCTTTATATAACAGTAAACCAAATTATTAGTCAAATTTGAAGAATCTTTGCAAACCAATATTGAAAAGTGTGTACTTAACCAACTAATGTTTCGTCCGTTTTCAAAGGGTGGCCTTATTTTTTGCAGTTTCTACTGTTGCTTTAAAAAGTTGGCCAATCTTGCAATGCCTCTATATTGTTCTTAAACATATTAGGCAGTATTTGAATATTCTCTGCTTCTTTTATCAGTTGGTTAGCTATGATCCATCAAAATATAACAAAAACTCATCTAAATGCCATTCAAACCGTAGTCTCAATCCTGTCATTTCTTTTGTATCATATCTTAATTAGATTAAGAAGTATGTGCATTTTTTCAATGGGCGAGTGAAAATTCATATATGAGGGGGTTAGATTAAAACTACTATTACTGGACCATTTTGTCTCTGCTTTGTAGTATTTGTATGTGTAGAAAGCTATGAGAATATTGCCCTGCGTCTAAATGCCCAGAAAAAATTTTGATTTTGAAGACTCATGTAAGTTTTCAAGTGTTAGTTTTCACCTGCGATATTTGAAAGTGAGAATTTTCTTTAGAACATTGAGAACAAAGGCTAATTTTAGTCATTTTTCGCAGTAATATAAAATTTGTAAATAGTGGTAGATTCTTTAAAGGAATGTAGAGATAGTAAAACTAGATGTACATTCAATATAGAGCAATCACGAGTAGTAACAACTCAAAGATCGTTTTTAAGATTCCTGAAAAGGCACTTTATATTTCTCACCTCTGTTTTTCTCATTTCTTACAACTTTATTTCTCACTTCACTTTATTTCTCACTCACTCTCACTTTATTTCTCACACGGAAATCCGTCTATGTTTAATCGAAGAGCTTCAAAATATAAAGCATTCGTGTAAAAAACGCTACATTCATCGTTTATTATAACCGATTAAAGCTCATAAAGCTCGCCTCGCTGGCTTTTCTCTGAGGTGCTATCGTAATTTTCTATGTGCACCTTTTAATCCTACACCATAGGTGAATGAATTTTATAAAATGATGCTTGTACAACAGCGAGAGATCCTTTTTTTACTTTGCGGGCTAAATAGTTTTATTTAATTCCTATTTCTCCTCTCTCGGCGCGCTAAGTACATGTATATGTCATACATTTTTCTTCCTCACAACTACACGCATCTATTTTCTACACTCGTATCTCGTATGTCAGTGTGCTATGGCGCGTTTCAAACAGCATATTTTTTCTAGAGGAGCAAACAACAGCAGAAATACTATAAATGTGCTTTATAGTTAAAATACTCGATTATTATAAAATTATCCAAACATGATTTAGTTTTGAAAATTGTTTTTTGTTCGATTTCCTTTGACGTATTGTTAACAAGAAAAAATTCTGTTATCATATAACTCGCGGCGTGCAGGGTAGGTGGCTTCTGTTGTACTTTTTTTCTCGCTTTCTTACGCCTTCCACAGGTGTGCCGATGTATTACTAAAATGAGAAAAATTTCAAAAACTCGCCATTCTCGCCTTTGCTCGCCTTTCTCCGATCGGCCGAGGCAAAACATGCCGGGGCTGTGTATATAACGTATAGGTATGTGACCGGGCGTGCTGTGTGAGCGAAAGAGGGGAGAGCTTCGAGCGCGCAGCTCGCTGCTCGAGTCTCGTGTTGTGTTGGGTGCGCGTGAGTATGCGCGTGAGTGAGAGAGAAGGGGGGCGCCGGGGCGCGTCCGCAAGTGCGTCCGCAGAGCCGACGATTCTTGCCCCGCTGATCTGCATGTTCATCTCGCTGGAACGTTCGTGCGCGCTTTTCCCGATCGAGTCCGAGACCCGCGCGAGAGAAAGCGCGACTACCCTCAAACACGATCCGATTGTCCGTACAGATCGGCACGCGAGTGCGAGGGTCAGGTTGGAACCGATCGGAGGAACCGCTCAGCCACGCGGTGATCCTTCGAGGCTCCGAACGCGGTTCGAAACGGTAGTCCTCGCTGCGCGAGTGCCACAGACGAGACTAGCACGGAAGGATCCGCGACGATGATGGGGAAGGGAAGCGAAAGCGCACGAGCATCGAGAAAAGAATACAGCTGAAGATTCATAATTCGTTTAGAGAAGAGGAAACAAACAAACAACTCCTAGCATCATGTCCCTAAAATTTTTAACTGGATATTGTTGTAATCGAGCAGCTTTTTCGTTCATTATTAACAATAATAATGGTCAAAATGTGGTTTACAACAATAACTCAAAAACGACTGCTCTCATTACGAATAAAGTTATTAAAACTTGTTGAAGATAAAGTGCATAAAGTATTATCTAAAGCATTTTAGTGCAGGTGTAGTTGATTTTGCAAAAATCAAACGTAAACTTTTAACTATGCTATGCTGTAATTCAAATTGAATTTTTATTTGAACATTTCTTTATATATAAGTTTATTTGAAACGTATTAAAAGGTTATGAAATCAGTTCAAAAAAACACCTTTTACGACGTAAAATGATGGCAACTATAAGTTTTATACCCATCCTTACCATTTTGTATCTTAGTATTATAATTATGATTTCTCCTCTAAAAAGTTATGCAATCCTTAAAGAAATTGTCTAATGTTTATAGCTTACAAAAGTATTTTTGTATTTTTATCAATATACGCTAACGAATGTAGTGA